>JADDOH010006052.1:0-81536 GCA_016648135.1 Agrypnia vestita | reverse complement strand
TTCTTATCGCCAAAAATTCTAACTAGCGCCTGATTGTCCGTTGACAAAATGAATTCTCGCCCATAAAGGTACTGAAAGAATTTCTTTAAACCGAACGTAATAGCCCCCGCCTCAAGGTCTAAAATTGTGTATCGTGACTCCGCGTCAGTGAGCGTACGGCTTGCAAACGATATTGGTCTCTCCGTACCGTCTTTGAACACATGTACCAGTGTCGCACCCAAACCCTTCAACGACGCATCTGTTATAAGTTTTAATTGTTGATTCGGATCAAAATGTGTCAGAACATTTTTACTTGTAATTAACGATTTTACCTTATCGATCACGTTTTTACAATCCGTATCAAAATTCCACTCTGCGCCTTTTTTTAGTTGATTATAGACTGGCTGTAAAATAGAAGCTAAATTTCCCAAAAAAACTCCTTAATAATTGACTAACCCAACAAAACTTCGCAGTTCCGTAATATCCCTTGGATATGCTGCTTTCACAATAGCTTCTACTTTGCTTTGTAAAGGTCTAATACCGTTTTTGTCAATAACATGCCCTAGAAATTCTGCATTTTCTTTAAAAAATTCGCACTTTTCCGCATTTATAGTCAAATTACAATCCAGCAATCTATTCAATACCGCTCTTACATTCGCTTCATGTTCCTGTAAACTTTTTCCTGACACAAGAATGTCGTCCGAAAAAACCACAATTCCTTTCAATCCTTGCAAGCATGACATCATAGTCCTCGCAAATATACCTGGGCTCGATGCAATACCGAACACTAAACGATTGTATTTAAAAAGCCCCAATGATGTACTAATAACAGTGTATTGTTTGTTGTAAATTGTAATTGCGAATATGCACTTTTGAAGTCGATCTTAGAAAAAAAACGACTCCCACTAATTTCCGCCATGACCTCTTCAAAACGTGGCAACGGGTAACGGTCGATAACTAACTGCGGATTTAAAGTAGCTTTATAGTCACCGCAATTACGGATTTCTCCTGACTTTTTAATTACCGGTACTATCGGTGAAGCTATATTACTTGCCGTAATGCTTGTTAAAATTCCTTGATCTACCAATTTACTAATTTCCGCTTCCACTTTATCCCTAATCGCAAAAGGAACTACTCTGGCTTTACAAAACTTTGGAACAAAATCGTTTTTTACCGTTAACTTAACTTTGAATTTATTAAAAATACCAATTTTATCCGCAAATACTTCCGGGTAATCAGATTTTAATTTATTTAAAAACTATGTGCGTTCTAAACATAGTCTCCGTCACTTAAAGTGTTAATTCCTGATACTTGAATATCAAACTGTTCCATAACGGTCTACCAACTAAGGTCATTGACCCTTTTTCAATTACTACGAATTCCACCTGTTGACTGATATGTTTAAACAACACGTTTAAAAACAATTTACCACATAAACAAAATTTATATTATCATAGCTATGCAATTTCATATCAGTAGATAGCAACGGAATATTATAAAAAATTTCATCGTAGACCCTTTTAGGTAATACGTTTACACTCGATCCTGTATCAACCATGCAATTTAATTGTTTACTACCGATATGCAATTGGATCATAATCGGTTTACTAGAATTATTACCTGACGCCGTATTTATCGAACTACCTATGTATTTATCAATGACTTGAAATTTTTTTTGTTCCTTATTCCTACATACCTTCTCGAGGTGTCCCGACACGTTACATAATTTACAAATAGAATGTTTAAACTTACAAAACCTCCTTATATGGTAATTACTTCCGCAGCAATAACAACCCACGTTACTTGTAGGTATAGTTGACTTCTGATCTTTATATGAAGACGTAAAATTTTTTTCAAACCTACCCGAAGATTTTGTGGTTGTACTGCTACCTTTCCGTTTTGGTATAAACTGCGATTTACCTACATAACAAGATTCTCGTTTATCGATATATTTTTCCATTTTTAAACTAACAGATTCAAAGGTATATATGCAATCCCTTCCATATGAGAAAATGATTCGTCTTCCGATTCTAAATATAACTTTTCTTTAAGTTTACGATTCCAAATTCCAGTAACAAAAATATCTTTTAATGTGTCATCTAATCTTTTCCCAAATTGGCATGAATTGCCCAATTTTTTTAACCTTACAACGAAATCTCTTACACTTTCATGTTCAAATTGTTTTGCCGCGAAAAAACTTCTCTTTCATGAAAAATAGAAATGCTCTCGTTACAATAGGAATCTAAGTATTCCCACAATACATCAATCTTAACATCCGTAATTTTCTTCGGTACACATAAATTTTGCAACAAAATGAAAGTTTCTTCGGCCAATGATGTTAGAAAAATAGCTCTTTTTTTTGTATCTGACCATTTACCCTCATCATTAGCAACAAGGTATTGTTCGAATCGAACCTTATACACCTTTCAGGCATCGTTCAGGTGGCTGAACGTGAGCGCTCTCTGCTCCATGCCTCAAAAAAAAAATCACTACCCCCAGACAAAGAGAACAAAAAGTGCTTAACTTTCCTGCTCCTGGAGTCAGGATCCTCTCCACCTGCGTCCTTGGTAGTCCTCGGCTAAAGTTTTCTGCGTTGCCCTCCGCCGATCCTCCTGCTTGGCTGCCTGCTGCGCCCTTCGCTGCACAGTCTGCCCTTGCCGAACTGCCGCCACTCCTCCTTGAAGATGAGCCGTCCGCCTCTCTTGGGTCGCCTCCTCGGTACCCTGGGTCCTCTTCTTTCTTCTTCAGCTCCGCTGAAGACGATCCTCTTCCAAGTATTCGACCTTGCCACAATACTTTCTTCTCGGTCGCTGTCCGCTCCGTAGATTTCTCTCCGACCTCGTCGAAAAAAAATCCGTCCTTACTGCGCCGCCACTGATAATATCGGCGCACCCAGATTACCGCCAATTTGCCAGTAGTGCCGCTCCGTAGTCGTCTCCCCTGTAGATTCTTCAATATTTTTTTTCCGACCTTGTCGAAAAAAATATGTCCGTCGGCTGCGCCAATGTGATGTTCTTGCGTGCGTAGGCAATATAACTCGGCCTACGCACTTGGGAATAATCGGGTTCTTCTAGTAATACGCGTTACGTAGGTAATAACATTTATTGGAGACACTACTTTATAATACAATATGTACAACTGATTCGGACCCCGGTGAATCTCGTTCTGCCCGGTGCGGCGCAACAGCACGGGCGCCATCCACGCGTCTCGCTCGCACGCTTGCCTCTCACTCATTCAAGCGTCCGCACATTCGTCACATTATGAAAGAGTTTTGGTGTTTCAATTTTTTAATGTTATCGACGTTTAATTGCTGTGTTATTCGGTAAACCATTTCAGTTGATGTCAGGTATTTCAAATTGTAGACCATTTTCAGTATTTTATTTTGTTGCCGTTGGAGTCTGTTTAGGTTCTTCTTGTTTCCGGTTCCCCAGAAGGGTATCATATATCCTATTCTACTTTTAACGTATGTCTCTTACATCAGAATTTTTATGGTCATCTGTGTGATTTCGTGTAATTTTTGGAATAGGCTAGTCAGTTTAGTTATAAAGTCAATTACTTTGTCTATATTAATGGTTCATTTGAGGTGTTTGTCTATGATGAGTCCTATATAAGTATTTTGTATATTCTAGTAGAGTGTTTCGATGTTTATTTTTATGTCCATTTGGTGAGTTTTCCGTTTGGCTTCAATGTTAATGTAGGTAGTTGCATTTTCGAGCATTTAATGTAATAACATTTCTATTTATCTACTCCATTAGTATGTCTTTGTCCTTGTTAATTAGTCTTGTGATTTCTATGTTATAATTGAGTGTTAAAAAAAAATTCATAAAATTCTTAACTAGATTTCCATTCTCATCGTTATCAAATTAGTAGTTTTCTCCAGTCTCTTCAACATCGCACCCTCGGCTAATTCTTCACAAACTGCACTAACGCACTTCACGGCAAATATTATACATCACTCATATAATATGTTCAACACTAAATTCGGAGACTTGGATTTCTTCAATCCATCAATCCATGATTTGAAGACTCTCAGATACTCAACTCAGTCATAAAGCCAAACGGAAAATGTTTACAACTCGGCCTGACACATAAAATTAAAATAGTCCTTGTTTTCCAGAGAGGCGATTGACACCAGACGACCGCGCAGTTCCGCTCAGTGATCCTCAGGCGGAGCGCGTCCAGGCTCTGGAAGCGAAGATACAGAAGATGGAGGAGGCCAACTGCTGTGGGATCTGTCTGGACAAGCCGAAGGCCATGATGTTCACCTGCGGCCATAGCACGTGCCCAGACTGCGCGGCCCAATTAATCAACTGCCACATCTGCCGGAAGATAATCGAAAAAAAGATCACCGTCTATGAGTAGGTGTCATCTTACCTCTCTCTTTGTTGGAACGTCTGTTTCTGAGACTGTTACAGTGCCTTATCACAAAAATTAATTAAACCAACCGTATGCAATTTCCATCTGTCCTCCACGTCTTCTGACTCACTCAGTCAAGTGCGAGACTAATTGTCCTATCGCTAACACTTGCTACATACTAGTTTCACTCCTACACTTCACAAATGCGAAAACAAAGAATAGATTTAAAGGCGTTTTTTTTTTCATTCACTTCCGTTTATGAACTCAATAATAATATTTTATTTTATGCGTTCATCCAACTGGGAGACAAAATTACTTGGTAAGACAAAATACAGAAAAAATAGTTAAATATCTCCCACAATTAAAGGATGACACAGATAGGACATAATTATAGATAAGTCAATTTGATATGAATGACAGGTAAAACAATTTTACAGTTTCATTTAACCGATTACTCCTAATTTCACTTAAACATAAACATAAGTTTCGTAATGTACATATATAATAAATATGGTCAGGGAGGGGGACGAGTTTCTAGTATCTGCCTCGCCATATTATGACGATACTCTTCATATTTAGTATTAAAAATATCTATTGAGTTCAATTAATAATTATAATCTAAGCATATGTGTGGAATGGAATGGAACAATTGAATCCCTCATGTGATATCGTCACAGTTATCCATGAAGGTTTCAATTGATGACCAAAAACGAGGTACCGATGACGGCGATTCCGAAACGTGTGTGAATGTTGCGAGGACAACAAATAATATAAGTGGGTGGAGTCTAAAAGATCGATGATTCTAACAGAGTTAAAATTTCATTACTCATCAGAAACCAACGAATATGTGTTTGATAATAACACTACCTTGGTAGTTAAGTTGTGAAATAATTATTAAAATCCAAAAAAAAAAGTGTATATGTAATAAAATGTAAAAAAAAATAGAAACCAAATACTATGTGTTTGATAAAAATACTAAATTAGTAGTTAAGTTGTAAAATAGTTATTAAAATCTAAAAATATTTTACGGAGTGTGATCAAAAAATATGTCGAAGTTTCGTATTTTCTGTACGTGTTGTTGTAGTTCAGAAATTTTGAAATTTGTTTAAAGTAAATCAGCGATCACAACAATACACCTTTTCGATAACAACAATAAAAGTAAGCGTCCAATATGGCTACTAATGTCAAAATACATTAGGGACAAGTCCACCAACCCGACAACAAAATTAACGTATACAAACTTCAAAATTAAAAAATTCCTGATATTTTTTGATCAAGCCTCGTCTCATTGGCACTTACCTTACTCCACCTAAGTCAAATTTTTAGAGAAGGAATGAAAATAAGTATTCATTATTTTCGTAATGTAACAAATTCATACATTTGTCATTGATAATAAAAATATATTTGTTAACTAACTAACGAACAGAACTAATCAGTAAAATTGACTTACGTGGAGTTAGAATGTGAACGTGAATAATAAACATGTTATACCTATATGTAGTTATATAAGTATATTTTTATACCTTTATAGATACAAATTTATCGGTTTGCAATAGCGATAACATGTTTTGAGGTGCAAGGATTTAGAATATAACATTTACTAAAATTTAAAACAACGAAGGAATGCTGACTTACATGTGATTAGAAATAGGCAGTTAATATTTACATTTTGTATAAAATATGTAACATCCAGCCATGGAACATTTTAATCTGGGAGCTAAAGTTCGTATCCATTCAGTTTCATGTTTTTGAACATATAATGTGTTTATTCAGTTTATGCAACAGCAAAATTTTTCAAGAAAACTATATTAGAAAGGTCACATTAAAAAAATTATGCATCATTTTTAAACACAGTTTTTTATATTTATTTTGGTCTTTATTTAAGGAATATTAAGAGTACATTTTTAACAATGGCTAGAAATAATGAATTTACTAATTATGAAGATTCACAATAGCAAATAAGACATGAAAGAGAGAAAAGACGGTCGGAAAAGAGGGAGGGGGTTGGGATGGGGAGGTAAAGCCGTAACAAGAGTAATTAAGTAAGTTAGGTGATTGGCTAGAATAGATTTGGTGATAACACTGAACTGTATAAAACAGTTGTAGTAGTGAGGTGGGCGTTATATGATTTGCATGCGCAGTGGATGCAGGAGTTCTGTCCACTATAGGAATGTGCAAGAACCCGGTCTGTTGGGTTATTCTGTATGGCACCTGGAGAGAGACCGGCTGCAGTTGTCCGGGGCAGTCAATATGGCCCTGCAGTAACTTATAAAGTAATTTTTTACTTGCACATGCTATTCGATGTTTCGGGGTTTTAATGTCATCAAAGTCAGATTCATCCAAATAACAAAAATAATATAACCTCGTGGGTGCCAAGAATTAATACCGGTTCCTCTGCATGCTAAGCTAGCACTCTTAGCTAAGACATTCGAGGTGACTTCCATGCCAAATTTTTATATAAAGGTAAAATAAGATTCAAATGAAGATAAATTTTCATATAAGATAAAGATAATTTTCACATAAAAATAAAATTGTATAATAAATACGTACAATGATTTTTTTAAACAAATTACACTTATGTTATTATATTTAAAATATTTTATTATAATCACCATAATATGAGCTAAAAGTTCGAGTTTATGGGAGGAGTATTTACATCTGTTAAATGTGTATTGGTATACATCAATGCATATTTTTTTGGTACATATATGTATAATAATAAGTTTATTAAATATGTCATATATTAGTATATCAATAAAATACATCTCTTTTGTACATATGTATATGAAATTATTTCAACTTATGATGTAAACTGAAATATTTGAAACATGTAGGTTATGTCCAAATTCGAGGATTTGATTTTCATATTTAAAATAAAATACTTTTTATGATTCTTTCTCAGCATCACGTGTATTTGCACACGAATTTGGATATTTTACGAAATTATTCAGAAAGGATTGAACAGAGATTAAGGAACGGACAATGAGTAAAGAAGAAAGGAAATGTTGAAATCCAGGGTCAAACTAAAGCACGCCTTACTTTATTCTTCTTCTGAAGTCGTCAGACCTCTAACCTGATCTAGCGCAGGGACGTGAAGGCTTATGTCACTCCCGAGCATTTACACCGACACGGGACTCGGCTGAATCTTCCAAAGTATCCCTTATCAGCGGGGGTGGCCCGTTCATATAGGCAAACTAGCCGATGGTCTAGGGCGCTAGTATTTGGGGGGCGGCAGCGGCATAGCGAACGGATAGTCAGGACAAGACCACGAAAATCGGTCGAATGCGGCGCCCTGAAGCGGCTCGCGGTGCTGCAGCGAGGGGAGGGGGCGGGGAGAGTAACTGCTGCACAGTGCGCCTCGCCGCCCGCCGCCCGCCGCCCTTAACTTCGGGTGCCGCCGAACACAGCCCAACGCCCTTCCTTCACCCGTCTCACATTCTCGCGCCAAAATTTGACTAGCAAACTTCTACAATCAAAAGGATTTGATCTTAACGCTGCTACAAATGCTCTCCTAAAAACAAAAACCTTCCTAGAAAGCTCTAGAAGTGTACTGCAATAAATGTTTCTGACACTTCCTGTGTCTGTCGCAGTTTTTCTAAATTAAAACTAATTAAAACGTACCTGCGCTCTTCAATGACTTGTGGGGTTGTTAAATTTGTCAACAGAACAAGAAATAGCTGAAACAATTGATTTAAAGGAGATCGTTTCCACTTTTGCTAAAATGAAGGTAAGGAAAATAAAACTTAAATTTAATTTTTTATATTGGTTTCGCCGCCGTACGTGTATGTGGATATATCTTGAAAGTGAAAATTAACGCACTTCCCGTCATGCAATCGAACTGAAATTTTGCGAGTCAACTCGACGTCGATGACAACGCATTTTGTCGGTATGCGGGTCATTGCGGTTGTTTTAGTTTTTCGCGAAAAAAACTCGTCGACCGAGAGCTCGATTCCCAAAATGTCAAGTTCCCCAGACGGGTGCACACCATCGACGTCTTTGAGAAATACATTCTCCGTGGGACGCTCCTCAGAATTCAGTCAAATTTTAGCAATTTCATCCGAAAACCCACTTTGCAACGCTATTAACTTTGCGAGTTTTCATCCGATCCTAAAAATGAAAACTTTTCCCGAAACCTCTTTGGAACCTGATTTTTATTTTATTTTCGTGATATCTCCCCCTACCCCCCCTCCTGCTGGGCCCTTCTCATAAACGAAATTTTATTTTAAATTAAAGGCTCTTTATTTGCAATTAAACGTAGTGATTAAGAAAAAAATCGAAAACTTGAATGGTTCAAAAGATGCAAACTCCGGCAATCTATTTTTGTGTGTTAGAATTTTGTATTTGTCTCTTTCTCGCGGCGTGACAAAAATAAAACTTCCTTTTTGGGCTTTTTTTATCGAGCACGATGTTTCTACGACTGTTTGTATAGTTTGAATGAAATTCAATTGAGTACCGAATTGAGTACCACGTTCGAATATTATTTAAGGGTGCCATGTTTTGCTCATCTTTCGATTTTTTAATCCCCTCCAGTTTTTTGGATATCCACCCAAAATCACAATTTTCTGTTTTTTTAATAATTCGGCTAACAAAAATCCTTGCGAGGTGCGACAACTTCCTACACATAGCGCGTAATAATATGCCTCAGGTTTACAGCAAATTTTCGTTCCGAATTGCGTGTCCACGGAATGTCGTACATTTTGGAGGGTTTTTTTGCCTTTTTTAAATTTTTTGTATGCAACTCGTTGGCCAATTTTACATGTAAACATCGCAATCGATAGAGCACAAGTACCGCTATCGAGTGTGCTCAAAATAAACGTTTTTTGATGCAATTCAGAATTAAATTTGCTTTCATTCGGTTTTCACAGTTTTTAGCCGTTGTTCCGCGAGGGGTAGTTCTATTATCTATATAAAATTCACAATTTCTAGAGTTTTTCCTTTGTAATCTTTAGGCGTTTTTATTTTTTTTCTAAATTTATTTTGCAAAGTTACAAGCAAATTCAGACTTATTTTAGACCAAATCTGGAATTATTTTCAAACGATATTATTTTTTTCTTCAAAATGCTAAGAACTGCGCTCGAAAGGCTAGATTCCTGAATAATCACACTTGGGTGACGTTATTATGATTAACCCGCCATCGGTGACGTCAATTCGACTTACATCATTGGTGACTCCGGTCTCACGCACCGGGATTTACAATGGAAGATTTTTCAAAATATTTTATTTATTATTAATTTTTATTTTTAATTGTATGTTCTTTGACAATAAAACAAAAATATTTAATTAATCATATTTTTAATTATTATAAAACAAGTTCACTTAAAACATTAAAATTTACTAACTTTTGAAACATGACTTTTTTAAATATGAGAAAATAAAAAAATCAATATATATTTTTTTTAAAAGTTAAGTATTCTCAATTTTTGGACACTATGAAATTACATAAAATAAACAAAAAGTGGCATCCTTCTAACAAAAAATTAACAAAAATTCTAAAATGATAAATCATGCAATAAACTTACATTATAGGATAATATAATAAAATAATAATAAAACTAAAAAAAGTAAGTAAAAAATGTATATAGCTCTGAAAAAATGCTAATAATAAATAATTCGACTATGACTATTTTACTTACGTAACCGGTGACGCCGGTCTCACGCACCGGGTTGGCGCCAAAATTCCAGAACGTGCATCCACTTCGACATCGCGGAGTGAATTGACGGCGGGGTACGTGCAATGCGGCAGCTACTCGAAATCACGACAAAAATCAAGTGCGGGGGAAAAAGTTATTCGAATTTTTAAAAACACCCGGTCTCACAGACATATACGTCACCGTTGGCGGGTTAAACGGTATAGGTGAAAATTAGTCGTTCTAAGAAGCATCTATCCTTTACAAAGAAGAAGTTTGAATGAGTTTGAATTACAAATGAAAAATTCTGCATACAGGTCTTTTACTTACGTAAAATGAATTTAAAATGAAAACTTTGTTTTTGTAAGAGTTACACCAAGATCTTTTGCTTCCGATTTGGTGCTCAGAAGGAGCCCATTAAATGAGTATTTACACGATACAATAATTTTATTTCTGGTGGAACTGAGTGCAAAGCACTTCATTATGTTAATCTGAAGGTTACGAAGGCCGCAATAGGCTTGAAGGCGATTTAGGTCTTCCTGAATTTTGAGACAATCATCGACACGCTTAACAGGAGCATAGATCTACATGCCATCAGCGTATAATAAAGTTTGTGGATTAAGAAAGCAATTACCGATATCATTAATGTATATATTAAAAAAACAAGAGTCCTCATAAAGAACCCTGTGCGATACCCGAAGGGATGTCAACCCAGTCAGACCTGAAGCCACCGACCACTACAGCTTGGCTACAACAATTGGAGATGTAGGATTGGATCCATCTATACAGGTCCCCATGAATACCTATCTGTGAGAGTTTACTTAGTAAGATTCTATGAACAACCTTATCGAATGCTTTGCTGTAGTCGATATATATTGCATCGACCTAGATCCGACAATCCATGCAGTCCTGGAGGAATTCAGAAAATTCAATCAGGTTAGGAGTAGTCGATTTCCCATTGACAATACCATGTTGATTAGCATTAATCTCTAGGCTAAATGATTATAAAAATGATCATAGATTATTTTTTCTAACACTTAACCAAAAACACAGAGCTCGGATATGGGGCGGTAATTTTCAACGTCGGTTCTCTGACCACCTTTGAAAATTGGCGAGATGAATACCGATTTCCAGAGTTCGGGTACGACGCCTTCATTCAAAGAGCGATTGAAAATGTTCGATAGTGGAGTTGAGAGGCTTTGTGCACAGTTATGATGAAGATGAAAGGGATTTGATCTGGTCATGCACCTTTGTTAGGATCTAGTTGTAATAAATATTTCAGTATTAAAATATGACCAGCTTCAATACTATGTAAGGTTGATGAGCAGTAAGTGAAGTGAAGTTATCAGAATTAAATTGAGTACTTCCATCGTCATAATCATATACTGAGTTGAAATATTTAGAAAATAGGTTTGAAATATCTCTCCCATTGTTGGCTTTATCACTCCTGAAAGCCATGGAGGATGGGACACCCTGTGACTTAGTTTTGGATTTCACATAATTTCATTACTTTTTAGGATCTAATGACAATCTATTTTTGATTATGATGATGTTTTTGTTATGGAATTCCTTACTCAAGGCTTACTGGCGTGATCTTAAGAGAGAAAATGAAGCATAGTCAGACAGATTTTTGAAGAGTTTGAACTTTTTGTGATATTGAATTTTTGCTTTGTTAATTTGATGAGAGTAGAGTTAAACCAAGGGGGGTATTTAGAATCTCGGATGAACTTTTGAGGTATACAAGTATCGTTAAGGTTGTTAAGTATCTTGTAGAAATTATGTAGCGCTGAATTTAGGTCGCCAGTTGCAAGCAAGCCATGCCAGTCAGTTTGATTTAAGAAGTAATTTATCGAATCATAATCGCCTCGTCTCAAGATTTTATTTCTCTCGCTAACTAGAGGAAGAACGTTGACAAAAGAAATATCGATAAGTAAGGATAGGTTGTGAGTACCTTCAGGGATCAGCGGATCGTTGCTGGCCTAAACAGAAATACACTCATTGCATAACACAAGATCGAGAAAATGTCCGTTAGAGTTTGCAGTTTCATTGTTGTATTGTGAGAGACCAAAGAAGTGCATGGAATCGATAAAACGAGAGCTGACGAGGGATGAGTTTTGGGTAGCTAAAACCGAGGTATTGCCGGGTGATTTGGTCCAGATGATATCGGGTATGTTAAAATCGGAAAGTTATCAGTGGAAAATTTCAGAGTCAGAGTTGATAAAGCGTTGAGGAATTACACCACATGCATGCAGCAAATATGTAGATCGCTACGGGATGAGCCCTTAGCTGGTAAGGTGATCCACAAGTCCTCTGCGAGTGAGTGCCAGTCGGGGTGGGCGCGGGCAGCCACCTCGCGCCGGACCGCCAGCGGCACTCCGCCGCCCAAACGTTGACCTGTGCTAGCGTAATCACGATCGCGCCGGAATATATGGTAGCGTGCATCAAAAAGTTCCTCGTCGCTTATGCTGTCGGTGAGCCACGATTCTGATAGTACAACGACGTGGTAATTGTTATTTGCCGAGTTATGAAGTAGGATTATAGGGGCCGCGGACGTATTGGTAATATATCGTTAGACATGTTGAAAGAGAGGACTTAGGCTTAATATACATTCGAAAAAAAAATCAGAAAATCAGTATAATTGTAACATTTTTACCAAATTATCTCTATCTTGTCATTGGTCTTACAAAATCTGGCCACATTGATTAAATTTTTGCGAATGTCACCAACAAGTTTTAAAAACTCATTTTGTCATTTGTTGGGAGAATCCTTTCTGCATTAAGTTAGTTTTGTCAACCTGCTAGCTTTAAAGTGGATTTAAATTTTGTCATGTTGGGGAAACCATCCATCTACCTTAAAATTCATTTTGTCAAGTACAACCTGCAGGCTTTTGAGTAAATGCATATTTTGTTGTGTCGAGGAAACCATCGCATCTAGGTTAGACTTAGTTTTATTTCTGATCTACTTGCAACAATATTTTTTATATAATTACTTTTGTCAGCAGAAAAAGTGCAAAATTTGAGTTTTTTATTCTAACTTTCGTCAAATTGGTGAAAGATGTTCACATGTTAGTTTTTCTTTATAAAATTATGACCTACCAATAAATTGTAAGTGTACTTTACCACCGGTTAGAATTTTGTTCACATAAAATCCCCAGCCATGGCACTCCTCTAGAGAAAGCAGATTTCCATCAGGAAAATAAATTCCATGACAGCCTCATGACCTAGCTGGTGAATACAAGGGATCGGGGATTATTCCGAATATATATATTTTATATTGGAAAAACCGGTCGAAATTTTAATGAAAGAATAAAAGAGCATTTAAAAGGTCTGAATAATCATGGTTTTTCTGAATTTTCAAATCATTTATTAGAGAATGATAACGGTTTGGATAAATATTTTCGTCTGAAATTGAATAATTTAGAATCATTAGAAATAATTAGTTAAGCATGTAAAGGTAAACAAAATATTAATAATCAATTAAATTAAACTACTAGTCCAATTCTTAAATTTTTTCCGATAATTGTGTGAAATCAAGAACTTCAGTAATAATAATTAAAAATAATTTTGAAAAACAAAAGACATCTTTCATTTTTATGTTTTGACATTTATAAAACAGGTAGGTGTAATTAATAAATGTAAGTAGATACAAAAAAAGAATACAATCAATTTTTTTAATTGAGGAGATGTTTTCCCATGGTCACAATGATCTTCGATTTGAAGAGAAGTGTTCCTCTCTTATCGTATTTCATTACACAGAACTGTTTGATCCTTCAAAGGATCTTTCCCTTATCAAAAATTTTTCCTTTATCGCAGATATCACCAAATAACAAAAGGATTAGATGGTTCTCCTCTTAGCCTTTATTGTATTCTAAAACCACAGAAAAAATATATTACCTAAAATAATAGCCACATTCCTTCCTCGAGAATACATAGACGTCGCCTTCGGGCGACTTATCATAAACACCATAAACAAATAACATTCAATGGGTCCACACACAGGTTTTGCTTTAACAATATATAGTAAGTACTGTACTATACATGTATATAAAAGCCCACTAGGGCGTAGATAATATATCATTAAAAAATATTATTTTGGAATTAAAAAACAGCAGCGGACTCAGAAACCGATGTTTCCAACAGAGCTCAGGTGAGATGACCCTACTGAAATACGGTGATCCTATTGTCGATTGTGTTCCGGCAGATATGGCAATTGGTCAACTGGGGCGCGCAGTCTGGGCACGCGCCATGGCCGCAGATGAAGACCACCGTCCTCGGCTTGTCCAGACAGACGCCGCAGCAGCTGGCCTCCTTCATCTCCTGGATCTCCGCCTCCAGGGCCTGCAGGCGCTCCGCCTGGGGAAGACCCGCCTGAGGTGGATCGTCCTCTGGAAGACAAGCAATATTTTAGTATAAATGTAGATATAAGCTGAGATACAGGTTGAGTTGTAACTAGCGGTATGTACTCGACGTTTCCCTGGTAACATAATTAGTTTAAAAATTGTGACGGGAAGGTGCCATTATTTTGTCATGTCTCATCGAGTAGAGGGGAATGACTATACATATTTTCATCAAAATTTTAAAATGTAATTAGAAACCATGTTTACGATTGTATTTAATTTTTGGAACACAGCCTAATAATATTTGTTTTCATTTATATCCCACCGGTTGATGGTTCAGGACCCATTCCTGGACACCAGCAAATCAGTCCTATTTTCAAAGCACAAATGTTTAGCTTACTTTGGAAACAGTAATAATATTGACGCGACATGAATTCCCTATTCGCATCTCTATTTAAAAAAAAAAGAAGTTAAATATGGGTGCATTAAGGAACTTTTGGACAGTGTCGACAGGTAACATAAGAAACTTCGGGAAGAAGTCAGAAGAGGCCATAAAGTTCGAGTAGGTGAAACCTCTTCGATATCAATGAGACTGAAGCCACCTACTTTCGATGGTCGAAACACATACCACAAGCAGTTCGAAGCGGCGGCATTCTCAAACTGCTGGGATAACCGGGAGAAGAAAACTGGTCTCATACTGGTGTTGCGTGGACCAGATCCTAACACCTTGCAGATTATCTCAGAAGAATGTCATCAGGACTACGATGCCATTGTGGAAGCGCTGGTACGGTGATATGTTAAAATACATGCAATGAGAATATTGGGTTCAGCTAAATGTATGAATGCAGAAGCGCACGAAAACGTTGCAGAAGTACGGCACTGTCGTGTGCCATATGGCATATTCTAACGTGCCAGTAGCTATTAGAGAGAGGCTGGCTGTGCAGGCGTTCGGCCATGGTCTATGAGATGGAGTACTTAGGCAATACATGCAAGGATTAGTGAAACGTTGGTGGCAACCCTTGAGGAACATTTCTGGTAGATCACAGAGAGTTTGGGCTGTAACGGTCGAAACAGATACTGATCACGATCATATTGAGAAGTTAGAATGCTCTCTCTATGTACTACGATGTACTCTCTCCAATGTTCTCTTCAAAAGGTTTCAAGTATAAAAATAAGTTTGTCAAAAATGCGTTTTCTTTCCAGATTGGTTCAATTTGTACGTAATTATAATCTTATTATTATATCCTCATTTCTAGTTTTATAATTATGTATACCATTACTTAAAATAATTTCGTCAAATTATTGTGAAAATTATAATTTTCTTTTTTTTCCTGTAAAAAAATTTCCACATCAAATGTAATTCATGATTATAAATTTGTCTGATTATACACGTCAAGTATCAACTTTCAAGACGAATCAATTCCAAACGGCAATAATGTTAACGTTTAACCTTCTGTTAACGGAAAACTATTAATATTTTGCAACAAAAAAATTGTTTATTTGATTTGAAAGTTAGTAAATGTATTAGTAATGGCTGCTTACCAATGATCGCGTCACAAATGAGGCAATGCGTCATTTTGGCGGAGCAGTCCTCGCACGCTGGGCTATGTCCGCAGGGGGCCAGGACGCGCTTGGCCCTGGAAGGCTTGCAGCAGACCATGCAGTTCGCGGATTCAGTTTCCTTCTTTCGTTGTCCTGAAGAAAAACGAAATTTATGGTTTTGTAGCCAACGGACCATCACGCTGTGCATTGTTTTGTTTCTATCTAGAGATACTTTTTATCAGAGTTTATATAAATAATAATTGCGAATAACATTTTTCACAAGCATTGCTAATAGTCAGCTTTCACGAGCATGATTTGTAATCAGCTTTTACCAGAGTCAGTCGGTCAGATTTCAGAATCGCAGTTTTAAGTCGTTTTATATATATATAGAGGGGGTGAATTATCTCCGGTATCCCGTCTGTCCTTCCACGTTTTGAGTACCTACACTTCTCATATTTTCCTTGCGGGGGGATGACTTGTCCCTTAAGTGTCGCTCCAAAACGATCCTAAAATACGTATTTTCAGGCCGGCAGTTCAGCGCTACCTGACACTCGGGATAATTTACCTAAATGAATGAATGTATTTTTTGTTTTCAAAACAAATATCTGACAATTACGCCTTTTTTGCAAAAACATCGACAATAACATGAACACCTAAAATCGTAATTCCATAAACATTCAATTCAGTAACTAATCATTCGCCAGCTTTTGAATTGAGCCTCTTTATATTTGGTACTTGGTTCAAGATATTTAAGTATTCAATAAATATCTTGATTCATGTATTAGTACCCGAAGATGTAATTAGTAGATATTGCACAATGGCGACCCCTATCGTAGAAGAAGTGAACACTCCACAACAAAGTGCATATAATTTACGACCTCGAAAGAAATAATCAATCCGTGATAAGACGCTCTCCTGATGAAGCTGAATAAGACTAACGAAAACGAAAGACAAAGACGTTTTTTTTTTTTTATGTATATATTTATTAATTTTTTGATATTTATTACATTGTAGATATACCAAACTGCACAGCAGTTTTACGGCATATGTGTTGATATCTGCTTCACTGTAAAATATACGGTACGTAAAATATCCGCTTTACTGAACACTTAAATATGTCCAATGACCATAATAATAACTTTAACTCTTTAATTGATTCAAGGTGGTCAATTTCGCTGTCTCGCATTCCCGCTACATGTACATTGAAGGTGACCCACCACATACCCTGGGCTGTTTTATGCGCCGAAGCGTCCATATCAGCCCAACACATTCGCCGCCTGGTTGGCATTATTTTATGCTAAAGCGTCCTCTCCGCCCAGCCTTGCGTCCCAGCATAACAAGAAGTAAGACCAGGCGAGTCGGTCGCGCAAAACCTTCAATGTCCCATGCTAAAAGTCTTTATTTTTAAAAGAGGTTTTACAAAATTACAATAAAAGAACATCTATAATCTAAAAAATACAACATAAGAACACCCGAGGAGACATCGCACGGGACAATAATAAATCAACACCCCTCCTTGGAGCGAAAGGGACAAAACAAAAATAAAAACATGTAGCACTTGTGCCAGAAAAGGTAAAACCACCGGTATGACACCGATCAGGAGAGACAACGTAAAATTGACAAAATATGATACAAAACAGAAAGATAACATGGTTGTGCAAATAAAATGGAAAATAACGATAGATAACACAATGAAATTAACAAGAATGTAAAGAGAAAATAGAAGTAATAAACAGAAAAAGTGAAATTGCAAGATTATTAAAAGAAAACAAAGAAAGACCAATGTAGGGCAGCATGGTCAAGGGTACATCAGGACCACTGAGCAGGACCCCTCAGGATTTCCCAACGGGTCATCCAAATTCCCACGAACACTTTAAAAAGTCTGAAGTTATCCTCACAACTCACAAGGTCGGCATTTGTAAGACGCCGACCTGTTCCATGTGGCCCATTTATGCCCTCAATCAAAGCTTCTCTTGCATCCCTCATCAAAGAACAGTCCCACAGGATATGTCCCGGAGTCTGGGCCACACGAGCACAGACGCACCAAGGGTGGGTGGAGAGCCCAAGATCATGTACAACTTTTGTTGCAATAAAAATGTTTCTCTCAATGCGCCAAAGAAGAATAATTTAAAAAGTATATTCTTACTATTTAAGCTCGTACAGCTTGGTAATTGGATTTTATAAAATGGATTATTGTAGGGTTTGTAATTTATTACAAACGCAAGAGGTTTGCGACAGTGGTTCTTTAATATAAAACCTAACGCATGTGATGACGTCGGATATTTACCAATCAGCGCATCGCACACGAGGCAGTAGACCATCTTAGCGGAGCAGTCCTCGCAAGCTGGGCTGTGTCCGCAGGGGGCCAGGGGGCAGTTGGCCCGGGAAGGCTGGCAGCACACCGTGCAAGTGATGGATTCTGCTCTGCTCTCCTGTCGTTCTGCAAGATTACGACATTCAACATTTATTACTATAAATTACACAAGTCTCATTTTTTGTGAAACGGAAGTTATTTATATGTGAAACATTCATGGAAGTCTGTATAGAGTGGTCCAGTGCTTACTACCTGTATGAGCTAGCTTAAGTAATCAATCTACAAAGTATAACACTACGTCTTTTTCTTCTCCTTTTTCTTTTAGTAGATATGTTGATCTGTGATACAGAAAACTACGCCTCTTGGGACGACGAGGTCCAGCTATCATTTCATCTTTTCGGTGGTCTTCCCAGTGGGCGTAGTCCAGAGAGCATTTCAATCGCTGCTATCTGCTATATGCACGAATCTGTCACTATCCATTCTGGCTACGTGATATCTCCAGAGTCTCCTTCCGGATCTACTCCATTGTGCTATGTCCTTTATTTTGCAGGTTTTCTTTCATTATGACTGCATTTTGGACGATCACGAACAATTTTTCCAGTAATGGAGACAGAACTTTCATTCCAGATATTCTGAGGAGTTCTTTGGCATGAACAGTGTTAGCCTTCGTCTCTACAGCGCACGTCAAAATAGGTCGCACACATGTCTTGTATATCTTAACTTCTCTAAATTTTTGAAAATTAAATAAATGAAACTCCGTAATCTCATTTATGATTATGAAATAAATTTGATACTTCTTTAATTGAATCCAATTCCCTCTTCCCACCCTTCCCATTTTATGCATTATCATAATTTAAATATTTGAAATATTTATTATTTATTACATATTCTTTATCATTGTTTTTTACTTAGTTTTTTTACCAGCTTCGAGGAAACTTCACTGGTCATACTAAACAAATATTTTTTTAAAATATTATATAATTTTTTTATTACACTGTTCTGTATGTCTCACAAAGAAGATTGCATCTGTAGTGAAGCGGTTTCGCCGAAAACCCTGTTGTTCTTCTCTGTTGGTGATTTTTTACTCAAGCTTCATTTTAAGTATACTTTGAGTAGCTTGTTGGTCTTGTGGTTAGGACTCCCGCCTCGTGATCCAAAGGTCGCAGGTTCGAATCTCACTCCAGACAAGCAAGTCAGTCCTATTTTCATGGCACAAGCGTTTAGCTTAATTTGAAAATAGTAAGAATATTGATGTGACACGAATTCCGTGTTCGCATCTCTATTTAAAAAAAATAAATAATAATAAAACTTAAGCATTGTACATAACAAGGATATTCCCGTATAGTTTTCAGGTTTTACTTTCTTAAATATAGGTGTTGTGACGCTTATTCTCCATTTATCCGGTGTAATACCAACTAGAAGTATTTTGTTAAATCATTTTTGGACCTCTTTCACCGACACATCTACTATAACATTTTTTAATGTTGTATATGGGTATGTTCCAAACCAGTTTCCTTCATATATTCGAATAGAACATCGAAGGAAACTGTTTTGGAACATATTGTCATGGAATGGCCAGAAAAAAGAATAGCGCAATGTCCGAATCTTTTGTACTATGTCACTACACTATCGCATGATCTAGAGCGGTCTACAATTATCTAAAAACTTCTAGAAAAGTCTAAGAGTACAAAACTGCGATCGACAGGGCAAAAAAAAATTCTTGGAAAGAATACTGCGCCTCCCAATCAAAGGAAACAGCCTGGTCTACAATTCACAGAGTGCTGGTTTCACAGAAAAGAGTAGTACCCCTGGCGATGATGAGGGATGGGGATCAGAACTGCAAGACCGCTTTGGACACCGCGACAACGTCTACTTCGAAGGTTTTTTCAGATGATTATAATGATGCCAACGACAAAAGACCAACGACCAAAAGACTAAGCGAGTCACAGTATGGATTCACTCCACAAAAATCCACAGAAGATGCCTTTAATGCTTCAGTGAGCAGCATAAAATATAGATTTTACAACAAAAAGCTAATGGTCGTCGTTTCGCCTAATATTCAAGGCGCTTTTGATAATGCGTAGTGGCCGTTTCTCCTATAACAATTAAGAATGAAATAGTCCTCAAAAAACCTTTATTGTTTGGTAAAAAGCTACCTCAAGGATAGAACAGTGATGCTGAAGCACTTCAATGCAACCGTGGAAAAGAATACCACCAAAGGATGCATCCAAGTTTCAACATGCAAACCAAGCTTTTGGAATCTGATCCTGGACGAGCTGCTGCAAATCAAATTTGGTGAAAAAACAGAACTGAGAGCATTTGCGGATCACGCAATTTTCATAGTTAAAGCCGACTCCACAGATTTTAGAAGAAAGAACCAACAGAGCTCTCTACACTATAAACGGTTGGGGAGACAAGAAAAGAACGGCCTCCAATCCTTAGAATGAATACTGTAACCATCAATTATGTGGACCACTTCAATGTCTTAGGCATTATACTGGACAGAAACCTGAATTGATCTAAACATGTGGATGCGGTTTGCAAGAAAGTTTGCAGCTGCAGTCACAAACATACTAATGAGAGCGGCCAGACCAATTCGGGGAGCCTCGCTGAATGTCATGCAGCAAATTTATCGCGAAGTTGTGGAACCTTTGATTACATATGCAGCTAGCGTTTAATCAGAAGCAGTCAACCGGAAGGTCAATAGAAAGAAATTCGACAGAACTCATCGAAACGTTGCTATTAGATCTTGTAGAGCATATAAGACGACTTCACTAGTTTCAACCTAGGTGCTGGCGGACTTTGTACCATTGTATCTCGAAACACCAGAAATGGCAGAAGTTTACGAGGTCAAGCACTCGTGAAGTTCCATGGACTTGCCAGCTGGTCGAGTATACCAGGGAGTGGTCGACGTAAGAAGACTCCCACACTCTGCAAAAAGAATGATTATCATTAAGGAGATACACGACACAGCAGAAGAAAACGAGTTAAAAATATACACAGACGGCAGCCTCTTTAACGGCAAGGTCGGGGCGGCCTTCGTTCCATTCAAAAGGAATAAGGATTTGCCGTCCGGAAAATTTAAAATCCAAAACTTCTGCTCTGTATTTCAAGCAGAACTACTTGCCATCCGTGAAGCACTGCACTACAAAATTAAGAAGCCTCCCAGCAGATAGACATCAGTCAGAGTTCTCTAAGACTGCTTGTCTGGAGTCTAAGCCCTCAAGGATTTATTTATATTCGATGAATCCATTGGTGGTGGAGATAAAAGACCGGCTGTCGATTTTGAGGGATCGAAGACAGGAGGTTAAAATCGGCCAGATCCGTGGACACGGCGGAAAAAGCGGGAATAAGAAAGCCGATTAAAAAGAACAAACAAACAAGAAAATTGCTCCAGATTACTCCAAATTCCAACTTTATTATGCAAAACGAAAAATACGTGAAAGAACACAAGATACGTGGAACCAAAGGAATGTGTTCGAACCGACGGGAAATGTGACAAGGATGTTTTTCTTATCTGTCTTGGATGCTCAGAAGTTCAGAGGCTCGGTAATCCCGACCTTTGAACTATCACAGATGCTAACAGGACGTAGCCTATTCAAGAGTTAACTTCACCGTCTCAAAATAATTAATGACGACACATGCACCTGCGACGAAACTGCCATACAATATGTTTTCCACTTGATGATGTTTTGTCCCATTTTCAGCACACAAAGACACAAGCTGGAGGCAGCGTGCAGACAGAAGGACATCAACTGGAAAGACATCGCAGCCGTGATAAGTCATAAGGACTTATCACGTGAGGTGGTATCTTTATAACAGAATGTAGTTAGAACACTAAAAGTAATAAATAATAAATAAAACAAAAGCCTAACTCATAAGATCGTATAGGAAGGTCCCCTCAGGTCCGGATCCTTTTCGAAGGTTTTCCGTGGTTCCCTCTCCACATAGGCAAATGCGAAGGAGTTCCAAGTTCCACGAACAAATCCCTCCCATTCCAACAAGGCTGGTAGTAGCTAGAGCAGAGTACCTGAACTCCTATTGAGGTACATTATAAGCCTTGTACATAAAAAGCAAGGCCAAAAATAATTGTAACTCACGTTTAAATAAAAATAAAGAAAAGAAAAAAAAACATAAAATGAATATTAATGACTGATATTAAGTGAAATTATTTTCTTTTTAATCCGTTTGCGTACATTGTCAAAACTTTCGATTCGTTCGGGTTTACACGTCATCTTCACGTATAAATTAATTTCAAGAAACCTAAAATGCGTGTGTTGAAGTCAGATATTTACCAATCAACGCATCGCACACGAGGCAGTAGACCATCTTAGCGGAGCAGTCCTCGCAAGCTGGGCTGTGTCCGCAGGGGGCCAGGGGGCAGTTGGCCTGCGAAGGCTGGCAGCACACCGTGCAGTTGGTGGATTCTGGTCTGCTCTCCTTTTTTTCTGGGAGATAACGATACGCAACATTAGTTTTTTGGGGGTTGGATGAAGGTGAGCGTCGGTATTCACCAATTTGTGGTGATCTATGAATGTGGAAAAGAGGCTGCTTTTTAGGGTCACCACTTGTCATGTGACGGGAATTCTCCAAACTCACGAAATGTTTGATGATTTTATCTTCTCGAAAAAACAATTACAAGTTTTACATAATTACGATTATAAAGACAAGGAAAAAGACTTGACGGACTAGGGCCTCCGGCCTACGCAGAGGGTTGCTGTGTGACTGACATGCCCTTACAGGGCATTGGCTAGTTTTATACTGTTTTCAGAAAAAGAAAATGCCCGTCTGAGCCCGGGGCGTTTGACCGGACGCTTCTTCGGCCGGTGGCACATGCCGATTCACGATGACCTCAGCCACATGAGGCCATTCCTCCGGGACCGCTGCCCGATTTGTATAGTCTAGCAAGCATTTTCATATGTTGGTGTGCTTGCGCGGCCGTCCGCTGCTTCCATGTGTGTGTGTGTATATGTGTCTTGCTGACTCCGCTGTCGATGTCCGGCGTCTCACGTGCAGTCGCTTTGGTGACGTAGTCATCGTGGTTGCGCATATACCCCCATAGTTTTGAAAGATTAACGTTGCATTCTCTCGCCTTGATGGTGAACATTTGAAAACCTACTCGGAACAGTGAATGGTGAATGGTAGCCACCGCTTAACCATGACCGTCCTAAGAATAAAAGCTTCTACATCGGTTCTATTCAATCGTCTGCAGGTTGACATTTTTTGTCAAGTAACAAGCAGGACCATATTGATCCGCACCGGTCGTATAAACCGTTGTGAAGCGGCACGGCCGCTAGAACAAAGCCATTCACATTCATATTAGTAATAAAATTAACATAAGAGATAATGAAATACATAGATAGAGATATTAAAATGCATAGGTAAAACATAAGTATAACAATAGAAGATATGGTATTATATATAGATACATTTTATAAAGTAAATAATAATAAAACCAAACAAAAGCAAAAACAACCAAGACAAAGAAATAAAGTAAAAATAAAAGGAAACATTGATACAAATGTATATATATCTATCATATAATTATATGTTTACCAAACAAAAGCAATTAAAACAACGAAATAAAGATAAAAAATAACAAAGAAAACAAATAAATTAAAGATTAAGACGAATCCCACGGCGGCGACAGTGGATGGCTAAAGATGGGCTGACAATTCCGTAGTTGAGAAAAAGAAAAGAAATCAAAAATAAAAATTGTAATTATTATAAATTTTAAAACCAAATTAATTAATTAATTAGAAAGCCATTACCAGGGTTCGAACCACGGATCTCCTCCTATCCGGGGCTGGCGCGTTATCCAATTACACTATAGCAGTCTTGTACATTTCCGTGAATATATCGACCTTATCTGTAAGTCTAATTTATTAATTGATTAACATTTAGTATCCATTTTTAGAGCAATTCACTTTTTCTGGTACGGTAGTACTGGTACGGACACAAATTAACCGTAATTTGGTTTTGAATTTCACATAACTTTGTTCTGAAAAAATTGCAACTTCACAATATGAATGTGTTCTTGAATATGCTATAAATCTTATTCAAATGTAAGAAGCATCACATCTTTTCATAGCCTTCTCTTAAAAGTTGTCGTATTTTATTCATCCATGATAAATAAACAATTTCATTCCGAGTAATTGTATCCTTATATCCAGCACAAGACAAATGTCTTCCCCGATCCCTTCCAATCTTCTAATGTATATTAGGTCCTTACATATGAAATTGGCGTTTTGCCGTACTGGCAAATTTGATCTCAAATATCTTCTCTTTGGTTAGGAATTCCAAATCCAAATTTATACAGCTATTTACTCATGTATTCGTGTTTTGAAAATTATAATTCATTTGTTTTTTCCTCAATTGTTTTTTTCTTTGCGTCACTCAGTTTACAAAATGAAAAACTTGAAATATCGCGTTATTTACGAGTACGAGTTCCACCGTGGCACCAGTGCTGCAGAAACGGCTCGAAGGATTAATGATGTGTATGGCGACGGTGCCGCAAAAGAAAACACAGTGCGTTTTTGGTTCCAACGTTTTCGTTCTGGAAATTTCGACCTGCAGAACAAGCCCCGTGGACGGCCGGAGACCAAAGTTGATAATGAAGAATTGAAGGCTATTGTGGAAGCGGATCCATCCAAACCACATCCGAGTTAGCTGCAGGCTGCGGTGTTAGTGATAAAACTGTTTTAATCCACTTGAAGCAAATTGGTAAGGTGAAAAAGCTTGAAAGGTGGGTACCTCACGAATTGAGTGAAGCAAATCAACAAACGCGCGTTGACTGCTGCGTTGCATTACTCAACCGGCACAATAATGAAGGGATTTTAAATCTTAAATTGGCCATGATGATAGTGGATGTCGATAATCGGAAGCGCCCATGATGGAAAAGATAGCTGCTAAACAACCGAGGCTGGTTAATCGCTCTAGGCCACTGCTGCTTCATGATAACGCTAGACCACACACTGCACAACAGACGGCTACCAAATTAGAGGAGCTTCTGGAATGAATCTAAGACATCCACCGTACTCTCCGGACCTTGCCCCAACAGATTACCATTTTTTTCGAAATTTGGATAACTTCTTGCAAAGGAAAAAATTCAACTCCGATGGGGCAGTCCAAACCGCCTTCAAAGATTTTATTGATTCCCGTCCGTATGGTTTTTTTAGTAAAGGGATCGATTAACTACCTATGAGATGGCAAAAGTGCATAGATAGCAATGGTACATACTTTGATTAAATAAATATATTATAATAAAAAAAAATCGGCTTTATGTTCCTCCCATACTAAACGCCAATTTCATAATATTATAACATAGAATTAGAATTGCTTGTGATAAAATATTATATTATTATTAATAGAACGAATAGCGTGAACGTGTGTGCATGAGAAGTTAAAGAGAGCAAGAATTACTCAGGAAGGGTGGTGACCCTAAAAAGACCCTAAAAGTTGTCATATTTTATTCATCCATGATGTCCCCGGCAGTTCAATTTACAATTTCATTCCGTTTGAGGATTGATAAAAGCGCTGGCCCAGCGAGAGTTCCGGCACGTGATAGTGGTATTTACCAATGAATGCGTCGCAAGTCAGACAGTGCGTCATTTTGGCGGAGCATCCCCCGCACGCCGGGCTGTGTCCGCAGGGGTTGAGGACGCAGTTGCCCTCAGAGGGCTTGCAGCACACCATGCAATTTGCTGCATTTTTCAGTTGGCCTAAAAAATTATAACTTGATATTTTTTGGAATATTTTTTTTACTGTTTTACCTTTTGGAAAATATTTGTGCGTTACGTGTGAGTAAATGTTTAGGAAATATAAATAAAATCATATGATTTTTTTTTTACAGATTCAAGTCCTGCGTCAATATTATATCCTAAATAAATAATATCTGTCTACATACACGGGTGTCTTAAATTTTGGGAGAGTCTTCTTCATTAGATTTTGAAAAAATAAAATATTCTGTACACTTTAGGTATTGTGAAACATTAACAATTAAGGAGATAATCGACATCAAAGTTTGCATTTCCTTTTCAATGTCTTTCTTATCTTTTGTGAAACATTATACTATCATGAAAGTAATATATATCAAACATTATCAAATAATTCACTTTGATTAAAAGCTTTCAAAAAATATAGTTCAAATTCCTGCATGTTTTTAATCATTTTATTAAACTTGTATTATTGTGAATGAATTTTTAATAATTGATATAAATTACTTTCATGAAAGTTTAAATTTTCACAAAAGTTAAGTCAGAAATTTCGAAAACCAGACCTTTATTGAGTTGATTTTGATGTGAGAAAAATGTCTATGTTAAATAAAATGATTAAAATCCTTTAAAATATTCTGGGGTAATTTTCTGAATTTCGTTGGGCTTGTATTTAAGCAAAAAAAATATAATATTTGATATAAGTCAAGATATGCATATTATAGATGTCTCATAGAGACGAAGCTATTTTTTATGTGAGGAAAGTAGGTATGAAAGTCTTTTTGGGTGTTCATAGGGCTTATAATCTATCGTACGGCTGGCTGAAGTGGTCACTTTACACAATACCACTCATGATAGACTACCACATCAATCAAATTTTGGAAGTTGTATATATTATGTCAACTTTGCACACCTTCTTCCATATGTGAGTCGTATTTTTATAACCACCTTCTGTACTTTAATATTTCGTCATTCTCATAAACAAGTAAAGATGTCTGTATATTTTGGTTTGAGTTCAGGCATACTCTAGTGCAAATGTTATCAATTTGGAAGAATGTAGAATATATATAAAAATAATATTGCTTTAAAAACGCCAAATAAAACATAGATGTCGCATACTAGCAGCAACAACTCTACTGGTTTATAGGAATAACAAAATTTATTATTTACCGGAATCTATCTCACTAGGTAAAACTATATTTGTTCAAATTTTTGCAAGAAAAGAATTGTTCAACGATTTAAAGAAGACAATCTCAGAAATATTGAAAAATGCTATCTTTGAAGTCGCTTATGATATTATTCACAATATTTTTGGTAAAGTTAGGTCGCAGTGCCATGCCCACTAATAATGATGGTCAAACCGTAATTTTAACCGGTTATTTATGGTATAGTGGTTTGCGATTTGTATCTGATTTTATCGATGATTGATATGTAAAATATAACTGTTATCTAGTACGCATGATTGCTCGTCGAATTGAGAAAAAACAGTTATCAATCACCGATATAATCAGATACAAATCTCAAACAACGGTTATTATGAAACCAGTTACACTACTGCCCACTGGTGGACGAGGTTTAGGTTACACACTTAATAAATTTATACAGAGAGTAACACAACTAGTGCACAATGCTTTTTAGGTGGATTCCTGCCTTGATTATGAGTCTAAACTGTTCTGGCAACCATGACTATGATATCAATAGTCATGGAGTTATGCAATACCAAAGTTCGCATTTTTTTTCAATATTTCTGACTTATATTTTACAAAACGTTGAACTATCAACACAACCAAATGCCTAAGAAACTTCAAATAGTACAGAGCGATGCGCATAATATTGAAGTGTAATAGGATAACCAAAGTAACAAAAATGTTGAATGCCCTAGGTCTAGAAATAGTAAATCAAAGAATAAAGTATTATGTATTGGTGCAAATATTTAAAATTAAACACGAATTAGTACGCAAATACTTTGATGACAGGATGAAGCTGAATAGGGATTTTCATTCTTACAATATAAGAGGAAGCGACAATATGAGACTACCGAAGAAAAAGAAAAACATCTCACAAAATTGTATGATGTACAAAGGTCTAAAAAGCCTCGATAGCCGGCCAAAGGAAATTCAAAACACGGTGAATATAAGGAGGTTTAAACAGAAGTGCAAAATTTTTTTTGTAAAAACTTTTAAATAACTAGATGGAATGCAGTATGTTTAAATGAAATCATGTATTAGTCCACACAACATTATGTGTAGAAATAAAAAATTAAGATATATAGAATAAAAATAACTTATATTGATTACAAATAATTCATTAGTTTCAATACAAGTTAAATAAAATGCTAAAAACCCCGTAGAAATTCCAATTGGAATTGGAAGGTTTTTATAATTTTATTTGACTTATATTGAAGGAAAGGAATTTTTCATATTCGATATATAAGTTACTGTAATGAAAGTCTAATGTTTGACAAAAAATAAGACAGAAAATTGAAAAAAAAATGTAAACATCGATGTCGCATATCTCCATAATTATCTATATTAGGTCATGGTTGCTTGAACATTTTCGACTAACAATTAAAGCAAAAATCAACCTGTAAAATATTGTTAACTATCTCTGTTACACCCTGTATAGACTATCTCACGCAGCCTTCACGCAAGGTTTTCAGAAATATCAATTAGGCTGTTTAAAATATATAATTTAGTTTAGTAGTTTGTAATATAACACGTACCTTGCATTTCCTCGTTGATGCTGTTAGGCTGGCTGGTTATTGAAAATGATCAAAACTAGTGACAAGTTTGTAACAACCTGGTCGTGGTAGGATTCTTGATCACGAACACCAATATTTTGAAATATACTTCACCTACTTTCTTCTACCGTATGTAGATTATATCTGATGTCCGCCTTGGTATCTCTGCTACTTACTTATGTAGCGCTGATAAAGAAGTATTGATAATATTCCAATGTGTGCGAGCTGATAACCAAATTTAAAATGATTGAAAAAGTATCATTCATTGACAACATGATAATTTTAAAAAACAGAGTTGAAATTTGTCTTTATTTCTCCTTTATTTTCTATTTTATTTTGTAAATAATCACTCAATATACATATATATATATATATATATATATATATATATGTGGCGAAAGTGAGATCGAAAGTAGCAGGAATCAGAAAAGTTTCAATTAAAGTGGCTTGGATACGTCTTATGTCATTGTCAATATGTATCTTCCTGGCAACTGTGAAGACAGGCAAGGAAAGATGTCGCTTCTCTGGCTCCCCAATCATGATTCTAAAATATGTACCCTCTTCTTTTTTTCTTTCGTCAAGTTCTTGGCAGAGCGATCGTGGTCGCTGATAATGATGACGCCATAGCTGAAACTATCCCGTGCCATCTGCTCCTATCAACGGTGGTCCTAGTGCCTTCCTGAAGCGAGATCTCCCGCGAGGACAAGTTATTCCAACTCTGCCTTGCACCAATAGTCCTACGTCCTGCAACGTAACAAAATTATCACAATACTAGCAGTTAAGCAATCGGCTACGTGGCCATTGGTATTTACAATTGGCTATCGTCCATTGCCTACTGCTAGGCCCTGCGTGCAGTTATGGTGGCGTTTTGCGGCCAATTCAAGTGATGTCACAATACATCGAAAACGTAATATTTATTATGCTAATACAAAAATTGTGACTTTGTATTAGCGTAATAAATATTGTATGATTTCTATTACGTAAGTGCCAACCTACCCGATATTGACATATTTGCTATTTTCATTTCAAAATCTAAATATTTTTCAGTTTCGTCAAATTTAAAAAAAAATTCGAATTATTAAAATTCAAATTACGAAATACCGCATATTTTCAAATTATCGGGGTTAATCTATTATGAAATTGATATTATGGGACTTTTTTATTTGAAAATTTCGAATTATAGGGAATTTCGAATTATCGAGGTACGAGTTAACGGGATATTACTGTATATTAGAAAACTGAAATACGATATATATGTATGTTCATCTAGAGTTTTTAAAGATAATTATCGTCAAAATATTATCAAAATCACGTAGGTACATAAACTAAAGAAATGAAATTATAATAACGTCCGGGATCCCGGGATCATGGTCCCTAATCACGACACGCTCATCACACTAATGGGTGATTTCAGCATGGACTTTGTGTAAATTAGAACATTAAAATTCTAATCTAGTTGGATGAGAACTAACCAAGAATCATGAAAAAATCCAAGTAACATCGCAAACTCATCCAAGATGATCCTATATCTCTCTCTTAGTCGATGGACGAGTACTACACATAATACTGCACATACAGCGCTATGAAAAACTCCAAGGGTTTAATTATAATAAACAAAATAATTCTTCTTTGGACCTTGCCTTTGCACCTTCCATGTCTGATACAAGAAATCCTAGCTAGATAAAATCACTAACGTTTTCGCACTCATCGGACCATTTGGGCAAGGCGGTGTAATTTTTGACTAGCTTCCATTTATTTCAAGTCCCAGCACTAAACTCGCTTCTTAAGTCTTATGGATAACTTCTGACATTTCGTCTCTGCTGGTCGCAATCAGTATGGTGTGAATCGCCGAAGGTATGCAAGTTGAAAGTTTGATACCTTTGAAACCGCCGATTGAAATACCTCCTTTCCATCCATCCAGTGCTCCCGACCCTGTATAGGTATGATCCTTGTGAGACATATAGATGTCCTCAGCACGTCTCATATTTTTACAATCATCGCCCGATATTTACAACTCAAGAATACATTTCAACTCAATGTGTATGTAGAAATTGTAGCTTAAAATAACTAAGCAGAATAAAAGATTTCTTCTTCCGTGCCCTATCTGTTCAAAATAAGTTGTCTATCATGACTTTATTTACTGCAGCCCGAAGTAGCTCTACAAAAGGCTGGTCAAACCATCGTGTTCCTGGTCCCCGAACCCCAAAATCTTTCCCTGCATTACGAGATGCAAGATCTCGTACTTTTCTGGATGTCTCATCACATGTCCGAGATATTGTTTTCATTACTTAGTTTTCTTTAATTACCCGAATTAAAATATATGTTTACCCGAAGCATAATACGAACCATAATAAAAATAATTTGCAACTCTGTCCATTCAGCTTATTTAAGGTAAAGAAAATTCATAATTATTGAAAAAATACAAACTATGAAGTAACTTATGTCCAAAACTATTGACGTCAAAATAATATTGCTGAAATATTATCGGCTCATAATTTTGGTAATAAATACCTATGAACACCATGTATGTATATATATAAAACGATGTTTCGCCTGAATCACAACAGGCATCTTCAGGGTGTCCTGTTAATAAATTTCCGTCACGAGGTGCAGTGCGAGCACGTCTGTTCGTATCGGAAGCTTATTACCAAGTGAGGACTGGTAAGTCAAAATCTAAATTTGGGTACTTTGATCATTATTGGCAAATAATTAATGGTTTGGCATTAATGGTTAATTGGTTTGGCATTAATGGTTTTTGGGAATTTCATATTAAATATTGGGTGTTCCCGGCCTTTGTTGGCCTTAATGGTGTTTGTCTAGCTCCTTGTGATGCGTTTTGTACTCGATGTTGCTTCTATTGTGTCGGTGGTCATATTTAATTGATTTTGGTGATTGGGGTTGGCAATTTTCTCTTACTGTATTTAGTGCTTCATCGATAGGTATATTAGTGAATAGAGATACAATATCGAAGCTGACCAAAAAAGATAACGGCAGTCTCGGCCACACTGTTTACAGAAAGGCTACGCACACAGACAGGTATCTCCATGCATCTTCTAACCCTCACCCGGCGCAAATTGCATCAGTTGCACATACATTGGGGTCAAGAGCAATAAAAATATCCGACTCCAACCATCCAACACTAATAAACCATATTAAAAATACGCTACAATGTAATGGATTCTCTAAACAAATAGTTAACAAAGTAGTTGAACGCCAGTCGGACATTGAAAATAGAAATAAAAAAGTTAAATATATTACGGAAAAACCTTTATCAACAGCCTTTTTACTATATATAAGAGGGATAACAGACAAACTCAGCCGTCTACTTAGAAAATATAACATAAGAACGATATTTAGGACCGAAAACAAAATATCTAGCCTTCTACGGAGTGTAAAAGACAAAATACACCTAGAGTCCCATGGTGTATACGAAATATATACGCACGATGCACATGGTGTATACCATGTGGATCGTGCGACAAGACATATGTTGGAAAAAGCAACAGAAATATATCTGCTAGGGTTGCTGAACATAGAGTTGATATGATCAACAAAAAACTAACATCGTCGCTTGTCCAACACACGCTCGAAGAAGGCCACAACATAGACTTTAATAATACACGAATAATAGCGAACGTCCTAAATGAAACAGTAAGGATATTTAGAGAAACTATAGAGATATATAAAAGAATAAATATTATCAACAATAGAGAAGATGGTATACGTCTCCCAACGGCATTGAAAAATATTTTAGTCAACAGACGATTTCGTAGTAAAAATAATATATTAACGCGCAAAAATCAATTAAATATAACCACCGACACAATAGAAGCAACATCGAGTACAAAACGCATCACAAGGAGCCAGACAAATGCCATTAAGGCCAACAACGGCCGGGAACACCCAATATTTAATACGAAATTCCCAAAAACCCAAAAGCCAATAATGACCAAAGTACCCAAATTTAGATTTTGACTTACCAGACCTCACTTGCTAATTAGCTTCCGATACGAACGGACGTGCTCGCACTGCCCCTCGTGACGGAAATTTATTAACAAGACGTTAATAAATTTCCGTCAGAAGGACCATTCGTCAGTTGACGAATGGTCCTTCTCAGGACCAGATTTTGACGCGGGTTACCCTCAAAGAAATTAATACTAATATATATATATATATATATTTCTTTTTTTTAAGCAAGTTTATGCCCCAATATAGGCGAATTCGACATATGCAATTTTTGTTGGTCCCACTTATCGCATAACATTGTAATTGTAATGTCCTGCTTTTATTTGATTATTTGTGCTTTAATCATTTCAAAACTTATCTGAAAATATTCGCGGGGATTATCGCCACAGTATCTATGTGTGGCACTACGGCGTACAACGATAGCACATCGTTTGAGTTTGGCATAGAGTCCGCTGCCAGGAATTAAGCGAGTCAATGTATCACCTGATTGTCCAGTTCACATCTTCGTTAAACAGTGGTGTCGACGGTGCAGTTTTATCTTCATAACGCTAGAGATACGCAGGACGCGAGAGAAACATGGCAGGTTTGTATGTCATCTCAGTTTTCTTTATACCAGTTGAAGCCTTTCTTTAGGTATGTATTATCTGACATTTTGTTAAAAATTTAGATTTTTACATCAAAATCAATTATTTTCTCTTGATATGATAAAACGTATCAAAATTCCTAGTAATTTAGGTGATAACAAGAAATTGGAATATCGGCTGTTGATTGTTTATTTTTGTGTTAAAAAATAATAGATTTGCGTTCACGGAATGCGAGTCATTTGAATAATCATAATATTTTCAAACGCTAAAAACCACTGCTATGAAAATAAAACTTACTTGGTAATCAAAGAGTAATTGATAAATTAATATCAAAAAAATATATACTCAATATCTAGCTTGATGTAAATATCTGAGAATGCCTTGTTATTCCAAGATTTCAAAATGTCTTTTGATTTTCCATGTCCATTTTTTTCGATTACCGTATTCGATGATTTCACTAGTATTACTGTTTTTAAAGTGGGATGACAGCCATTTGATTCCACTCGATCATCTCTTGGGCCCCACTAAATTACTGTGCTTGTCTAACGATTGTTCATTCTGTGGGTGATGTGATCTGTCCCTTGCCATTATTGGCGTATTCAATTATAACGATTAATAATTCAGAAATTAGTATCTATAGCACTAGCGCCAGAAAACTATAAAATTGAAGTTAACATAATTTTAAAGATTGCAAATAACCATGGGTACGAAAAAATGATATCAAAAATAAAATAATGATAAAAAAACATATAGGCTTATCTACAAATACAGATATCTTAAAAAACATTGCGATTAATAATAACAAAAACATAATTAATATTCAAACACCTTCTATTACGTTCCCTCTTTTGCGCTTGATGGCCACCACGCCCACATACACACTCATCTCTAATCTCCACCCCACTCCATACGTCGTCCTCAAGTCTTAAGTATAGTATTAGTATAACTATGAAGATGATGCGTTAGCATCGAAAACGTTCTAATCGTTAGAAATAAATAGTGAAAGTAAACATAGTTATCATTTTTAAATTTGTGTAATTTAATAAAAATTATGTTTTACCGTTTTTTGTTCCTTTCTTTCCTCTTCATGTGATGCTAAACATACACCTTTCAAAGCCCTTTTGCTTTTTTGGGCCTCTCTATTTCTCTAAAGAGGGTTTAAGGCAGCACTAATTTTCAATTTTACTAATTACTTTTTTTTTTTTGTCGCAGCTCGTGTTTATGGCGATCAGGGAGTGCACCTCAATGTTCGGTGTGATTCTTGCGGCGACTCTGTAAGAGGGTTCCGGTACAAGTGCGTCGTGTGCCATAACTTCGACCTGTGCCAGACCTGCGAATGGAACAGCTCGCACCCCGAGCACTTCATGGTTCGGATCTCCACACCGGCTATGGATTCATTGGTAATTATTCTTATTATGCAATCTACTGAGGGTCTTGGCATCCTCAGGAAGTACTTTTGGGCTCGCTGTCTGTCGTTACAGTAAGTCCTTCAGTTGTGTACACCAAGTTTTCGTCATCCCACCTTAATCGCAGTCTTCTATATATCTGGTTCACTATATAAGGCTTGCAGCTCATAATTAACCTGATTCCTCTACAGGACCCTACGGTTTAGAAATTTTTTTGGAGTATCTTTCTCTCCCAGATATTGAAAATACTTTCTACTATAAAAATAGTGAGAACCAGCTCTCTGATTCTCTCTTTCATTAGTTGGCGTGTAGACAGCGCATGTTTTTATTAGGGTCGGTCAACTTTTTTTATTTCGAAGAATGCATGGGGTGATCTCTTCTGCCTTTTATTTGGTTCTCCATATCCTAAGTTGAAATATATAATAAATTTCATCTTAAGAGCAATTTACATAAAAAATATTTTATCCTACACTATTATTTAATCCTGTGCTGGAAACATATGTTGAAAGAAACTGATAGGAGAGAAACAATTCATATTATACTTCTGAAAAGGCGTGAGTATCGTTTGACTGTATCATCTTTCGTGCACAAAGCCAGTGCTTTGCCATAATCCGTTGGTGGCTAGGTACTAATGGTACCGAGTGCATTCTGCACTGCAGAAACATACCAGATCCCGATCAACATTAGGTATTACTGAACGACTCATTATTTTCCAGAATACAGTATTGCCAATAAATTTTGATTTGTGATGGTAAATAATATTTCAGGGTAGCAGGTTTTCGATCGCCGTTGGAGAAGAGCTGCAGGAAGCCTTGTGGAGCGCTAGACCTACGGAGAGGCGCAATGCTGATGGAGGCTTAAGTTTCGGAACAGCGGTAAATATTCTCTAAATATTTATTTTTCTTCATCTTCATCTTATTCTCAATATTAGCAGTAAAGAAGCCAACGGTGGAGCTGCGGTTGATTGCGTATCACACATAGACATAAAGACTTAATTGAGATTGTGAGTTTAGTGAATTGGTGGCCTTGAAAAGGGCCTTACATCGCCATTACGGGTAGATTGTTTGGAATAGATTAAATGAGAATATTTGTGAATCAATATATTGGTCATTGGGTGTTTAACTAATGTTTACTTAATGTATTTAAAAAAATGTGTACTGTCGCCGCTTAGAGTCACGACCGTGGGGGGGCGTGTTCATTTATTTTTAGCGAAATTTAAAATAAATTAAATTTTCATAATTATTATTAATGAAATTTAAAATGAATAAAATTTAATGAATATTAATTATTATTACTGAAATTCAAAATAAATTAAATTTTAATAAATATTATTATTGAGTTCTGCGGGTTAACTATTTTTAAGTGTTACAGCTGTTTCGGCTTGCAAGGCCATTATGCAAGCCGAAACAGGTGTAACACTAAAAATAGTTAACCCGCAGAACTTAATAATAATATTTATTAAAATTTAATTTATTTTAAATTTCGCTAACAATAAATATGGAGTTCTACAAATTAAACACAAAAACCATAAATAAAAAAACTACGTGTTGACTATAAGCGCCCACCCCGTTGTTCGATACACCGGGAACAATCGAACCGTAGAGGCGGTCGGGATTCCCGGCACTAAGTAGACCGCACGCGTCCAGCGAGTCCGGGGCGCAGAAGGCTCTTCGCGCTCTACAACCTGTCACTTTTTATCCATCCCGCTTCTGACGACGACTGAAAGAAAGCTGCACACAATTATACATTATTTGTCTTGTTGGCAACACTCACGAAATAAGAGAAAATATCATAAAACGTTTGGAAAGAAATTTTGGCGATAAATGCCGACTGTATTTTCCTGAGGAAGCAAAAAAAAAAAATTGGTTAATCCAATCCCCGACAGCGGATTCAGAGAGATGATCGCCACAATGAAAATTCTTGTGCCAATGTCGAGCGCAGCACTACCAATAGAATGTACATTCACAGCTGGATACAGATGATTTTCATGTTTATAAATTTAACGTCATTAAACTTATTTATTTATTTATATTTATTCGGAAAACCAACTGCCGACAATAATTAAGTAAATACAAAGAATGTGAAACATAAAAGCTGATTACAGGTTTTCACTGGTAGTGAAAGAATATCGTACTTATGATATGGTATACCGGTGAAACTATATATAATTGAGTTAATTGAAAATAATAACATATAGTTTATTTGAATAATGGATCAGAAAGCAAGCGTCGCTCATGAGTAGGATTATTTTGAAATATGTCTAATTATAGTTTTCTGTGAGTGCATTAAATTTGTTGCAAGTTCGCCACAAGTATGAGTTTTGCCTGTAGTTAGTAGAAACAAGGGGAGTAAGAAGAAGAGGGTTGGTTCTTAGAACTTTAGGAGGAATATTGATCAAGAGCTTGGATAATAATTCGAGACAATCTATTGAGCCTGAAGATATTTTTAGCAAGAAAGTCTGCTATTTCACGGCGTTTTTGCATATTTCAATATATTGCTCTCTGTAAAGTTTAATTTCAGTCGATACGACACGTATTTGATAATTTTTTTTTGTATATTTTCAATTTGTGATATATTTGCACATTATATGCAGGATTCCAGATTTGTGAGGCGTATTATAAATTAATACGCACAAAGTGCAATACAGGATTTTGGGGGTCTTTGCTTTGGTAAATGAGGTAGTGCCACGCATTACGAAGCCAAGCGCACGGGAAGCCTTTGTTATAACGTTATCGATGTGGGCATCAAAGAGTAGTTTGCTATCATGGTAAACACATAGATCTCGCACACATGACACGCGTTGCTTACGCAACATACATTCAATGATTTATACATTGTTTTCGCCATGTGGCTATTTGACCATGATTGAATGATTATTTTTCAGCATCCTGGTATAACGTGCGACGCGTGCGGGAGCCGCGTGGTCGGGTACCGCTACAAGTGCGCCGCGTGTCGGGACTACGACATCTGCTCTACCTGCGAGGGCGAGAGCGCGCATCCGGAGCACTATGTAATTCGTGTTCCCAAGCCCATGACATTGATGGTAAACAATTTTCATTTGACTTCACGGGCCACATGGGCCGTGTTCTCAACTACCTCAACGGTCGAGCATCCTCCTGGCTAGATAAAGTATGCCAGTGGTAGGGTCCGTTCATTTTATGAAAGCTACTCCATTGGCCACTTCAGTATCACCCTGGCAGTCAGTGGAGAGGTGGTATTTTGGTTTAATTTTTTTTTTTAATGATACGGCGGCTGTAAAATCACGATACGATAATTCAGATTGTTTCAAAATAGACGCGCTGACTGTGTCGGTGAGTCTAGAAGGTTCTGGAAAAACCTGCTCTAGAAAGTTCTAGAAGGAAAAAGTTATAGAAAATTTCCGAAAATTCTATAAGGTTCTAAACTGAGTGGCGGAATGTGTCGGTGTGTCTAGAAGGTTTCTGTACATTCGAATTTCTCGAAACTTCTGGAAGGAGAATGTTCTAGAAGGTTCTCGAAACTTCTATCCAAACGATCCAAAAAGTTTTCTAAAAATCTACGCGTGCGAAGCCGCGTGGCCACAGCTAGTTTAATATAAATTTAGATGAGCATTTGAAGACCAATACAGACGACAATAGTGTATGTTATTGATTAAAATGAATTATAAGATTTTGAAACCATTCAAGTACAATTATACCTGCTTATATATTATTTATTTTAAATAGCTATAACCCATCAAAAATAAAGTGCATTTGTTATTTGGGCCGCCAGTTAATGCTGGGAGAACAGCGCTATCTAGAGTAGCGTCTTAATATGTAAGTGATGGATATTATTTAAACAAAATGCTTTTCTTGCTTCTTATAACTCATTATTATATTATATACTGGTATCACATTATTATTTGAGCATTCTGGTTGGTGACGGACATTGTTACGTAGAGAATTATATATTTCGATTAATGATTAATACCAATGATATATGCGACATAATAGGTAATGGTTTCACTTATTAGTTTTAATTTTCAATAAACTGAAATATTTAAAAAAAATTAGTAGTTTATTTAAAAAAGCATATAGTCAATATTTTCAATTTAATTTTATGATATTTTTGAAATCATATTAATTTTGAAGAGAGAATAAGTTTTTTTTATAATACTTGTACCATATTTTAGGTTTAGAAACTAAAATAATACTTATATTTATTTTTGCGTCTATCATTTACACAAAAAATAATGTTACGAGTTTTTGTAAACACACTGTTACTCACACTAATGCAAGTGGCTTTCGTAAAGTGAACTGACTCTACCTATTTAAAATTCTATTTAAATACTATTTAAAATTCACTATCACACGCATTTATGTTACTTTTACCAGGATGGAATAACGCACCTCATAAAATTTGTTTTGTTTTATTATAGATAAGTAATTATAATCCTGAAAAAAACTAATTTATTTTTGCGTATATGTATTTTAATAGTTGCGTTACCATTATATTATTTTGTACACAAATTTGATATTTTATTGAATCTTGCGCTCAGTAAGCAAACCAAACGGATAATACTATTCAAGCAAAGTGCAAGTGTTCGATTCTATATTTGCTACTAGCTGGTAGTACCCGGCGTTGCACGGGTTAAGGATTAAGTTAAAAATGAGTTTGTTGGGGAAAAAAAAGATTCCATTGTTTTTCAAAGTCTCCAATAAAAACTAGGCTGTTGGCATTTAATCTAGGCTGGGATGGATGGGATATCCAGGAGGAAATTTCATTTACCTACCAGGTTCTAAATAAGTGTGCAAAATTTCAGATCGGAAAACGGTGTAGATTTGTACAAAAAATATATCAGGAAGAGGGGCAGGGGTAACGAGGTGGGGGAAATGCCGCCTATGTTAACCGCCAGGTCCTAAGGAATAAGTATTCAAAATTTGAATTGAGTCGAACGAAGGGTGTCTATTTGTATAGAGAACAGACAGTCAGACATTGAGTTTTATAGGTATAGATGAAGAAAATAATGCAAAAGTAAAACCCAAATACATATGTATAAACTAGCTGTTCCTACTTGGCATTGCACGGGTAAAGGATTAAGTTGAAAATTAATTTGTGAGGGGAAACAAAGGTTCGATTCGAACGGTATAGATTTGCATCGAAAATGTATCAGGGGGGAGGGGAAAGGGTCAAAGGGGAGGGAGGAAATGTTTTATAACATTAACTTACATATTTACATTAATGTATCCCATAATATTATACAATCTATAATACTATAATACATCTTAATCTACAATATATAATATAATAAGTCTTATTCTCTACAATCCTATACTATTTGTAAAATAATTATAGAATTTGTTTTTAAAACAATTCATTCTTTGTCGTTTACTTAAAGCCACTGATAGATAATCGTATTGACAATTGACATTAGTATAAGTAGTCCGTGCCTTTGGCCAATTATAAAATTAACAAACGTAAAATAACGACAACAAAAAAAGTACTATTAAAATTTTTCTCTAAACACATGGGAAGGATTTTGTAAATAGATATAATTTGATTTATTTTGCGTATTATATTTAATAAACCAGCAAGTTTAACTTTCAATATGTCACGAAATACAAAATGAGTCGAAAATGTTCAAATAACCCTAATATCAATAGTTATGGAGATATGTAATATCACAGTTTGCTTTTTTACAATATTTTTGAATTATTTGTTACAAAAAGTTGAACTATTATTACGGAAGGGGGGTTCAGTGAGAACAAGAAGCATGATATTTATTGAAATATACAGTGTTATTTGCAAAACATTAATAACCTCGCAGGACTATATTCCTGCCTTTATTATGAGTCGAAAATTTTTAGGCAACCATGACCTAATATCAATAGTTATGGAGATATGCGATTGAAGATACAAAGATTGCATTTTTTCAATATTTCTGACTTTTTTTGTGAAACGTTGGACTTTTATTAAAGTAACTTATATCGATTACGAAAAATTCATTCGTTTCAATACAAGTTAATTACAATGATAAAAACCCTGCAGAAATTCCAATTGGAATTTCAAGGTTTTTATTATTTTATTTGACTTGTATTAAAGACAATAACTTTTTCATATTCGATAAAAGTTACTGTAATGATAATCAGACGTTTTACAAAAAACAAGTTAGAAATATTGAAAAAAAAATGCAAACTTTGATGTCGTACCTATATCCCCATTAGGTCATGGTTGCTTGAAGATTTTCGACTCATAACGAAGGCGGGAATATAGTTCTGCGAGGTTATTAATGTTTTACAAACAACCCTGTATATTTAAATAAAAATGATGCTTATTGTTCTCACTGAACGCCCCTTCCGTAATGATAGTTCTACTTTTTGTAAAAAATAATTCAGAAATATTGTAAAAAAAATGCAAACTGTGATATTACATATCTCCATAACTATTGATATTAGGGTTGCTTGAACATTTTCGACTCATTATCGAGGCAGGAAGGTACTTATTTTGTTTTATATGTTTTAAATAGATACCTAATTATTATTTTAAAAATATACATTTATTAAAAAATATTTATTTGTAAACATCCTGTTACTCAAACATAAATCGTCTCCATTAAAGGCTTGAACAGACTGCATGTAAAGTTTAAATCGAATCGGACAAATGATGTAGACGAGTACAGAGAACAGACAACCAGACATTGAGTTTAATAGGCATAGATATTATGAACGCAAAAAAATATCATTACAAATACAGAAGAAAAAGTATTATACTTACCTATTGATTCTGTCGATCAACGTGACGTTCGACATTCAAAATTTTTATTTAATAAAATTCAATTATTTTCGAAAAAGTGCATAAGGGACGCGTACACAGCCTAGAGTGAGACTTACGTTGTCTCGGCCTGCTCTCGGCTAGGGCATTAGTAGGGACGGATTTCCATGTGGAAAAATTCTAGATGGGTTGAAATACTTGTCATGAAATACGGAAAAGGAGGACAAGGAGACCACTGATGTATCATGGAAAAAATAAAAACTTGCACTACGAAGGGAAACGGTTTTACATTATTATATATTTATGTTTTTAAATTTTTTTAAAATACATTTAAATAGGATGGAACGGGTAGAAATTTTTTAAGAATTTATTTAACATTTAGTGCAGTTACTTCACTTGCGACACGGAAATTGATTTGTGGTATTCTTTTTGCTCCCTTTAACTCGTGGCGTCTGCTTGCTTGCCGTCAATAAAAACTTTGGATCGATTTTTGACCCTTTTCCCGTGATCCAATCGAGTTGAAACTTTGCAAGTAGACTCGTGGCGACGATCAAGAAGATCTATCAAATTTTCGTTAAAAAAATTTAATAATTATAGCATAACTTCGGATTTTTAGAAATTTTAATGGTCTTTATACTCGTGGCGTCTGCTTGTCTTCTTGTCTGACGAAAAAACTTTGGATCCATTTTAAACCCCTTTCCCGTGATCCAATCGAGCTGAAACTTTGCAAGTAGACTCGTGGCGACGATCAAGAAGATCTATCAAATTTTCGTTAAAAAAAATAATAATTATATAATTTCGGATTTTTAGAAAATTAATGGTCTTTATACTCCTGGCGTCTGCCTGTCTTTTTATCTTCTTGTCTGACGAAAAAACTTTGGATCCATTTTAAACCCCTTTCCCGTTATCCAATTGAGCTGAAACGTTGCAAGCAGACTTGTGTCGATGATCAAGAAGATCTATCAAATTTTCGTTAAAAAATAATAATAATTAGGTAAAGTATAATTTTGGATTTTTCAAATTTTTAATGGTTTTTTCAAATTGGAATCATTATAAAAGCTACCAACGGTGGCCCGATAACGTCACGAACTATTTAAAATTTGAATTACTCCGTCAGTAGGTATAATAGGTACTTGACAATTGGTTCATAGACGACAGCACACTTCGGTGTTTTGGGAAGAAATCAAATAATAAAGAGATATTTTTACAGATTTTTGACATAGATATTTGTCTAGACATGTTTCATTTTCAGTCAATCAATTATTACATGATGGTGTACTTAATTTACAAAGAAAGGGAGTAAAATAAAAACTTGGTTTTTATGGGTTAGTTTTTTTATTTTACAAGAGCTGTTCGTACCCGGCGTTGCACGGGTTGAGGACTAAGTTAAAAATAAGATTGTGAGGGAAAACAAAGGTTCCATTGTTTTGCAAAGCCTCTAAAAATATGTTTCAATGCAATCTAGGCTCGGATGGATGGGATGTGCTGGAGGGGAAATGTTGCCTTGAGGTACCACCAGGTCCTTAAAAAAATTTGTGCAGAACAGATTTGCGTTGAAAATTTATCGGGGGGACGGGTAGATGTAGAAGGGTATTCGGTCAGATCGGTCAAGCGGTACAGATTTGCATTGAAAATATATCAGGGGGAGGGGAAGGGATAAAGTGGGAGGGGAGGAGTGTCACCTGAGGAGGGTGGAAATGTCGCCTATATTACCCGCCGGGTCCTAAAGAATAAGTATTCAAGATTTGCGTTGAATCGAACAAACGGTATAGATTTTTATAGAGAACAGACAGACAGACAGACATTGGGTTTTACAGGTATAGATAATGTGGTTGCTTTTACGCCCAAGAGATGGCGGTGTTTTACAAAAAAAGCATTTTTTTCTTACCGTTCTAAATATTTTGTCTCATACCAGTATAAACATATGTAACCGCGCATACATTTTTCAAATTATTTGTGCGAAATCGAATGGAACATTGTGTTATGTCAAAATTCCAAGGCAACTGTTGAAGAACTTTAGGAGATTTAAGATTTCGGACAATCGAGCATTTAAATTTTTATTTATATAAATAAATAGTAGGTATATAAAAACAAATTAGGTATACATAAACATCCTCGTATTTGAATGCAACCTTGTGCCAAAATATCAAAGCAATCAGTGAAGAACTTTCAGAGATTAGCTATTTTGTACAAACGAACATTTACATTTTTATTTATATAGATATCAGTTCGTGGACACTTGCGTCATCCTGAGTACTGAAGACAGATGATTTTTTTACAGCTGGACTGTATGATAAATATACGTTTGTATATCATTTTCTATTTGTAGGACAGCACGATATCTATACCTATAAAACTCAATGTCTGTCTGTCTGTCTGTCTGTTCTCTGTACAAATCCACACCGTTTGTCCGATTCGATTCAAATTATGCATACTTATGCTTTGGGACCCGGCAGGTAACATAGGCAACATTTTCCCCCATTCTCATACCCCTTCCCCTCCCCCTGACATATTTTCTATGCAAATCTGTACCGTTTTTCCGATCGGACTCAAAATTTGGAAGATTATTATTTAGGTCTCGGCGGGTCACATAGACGATATTTTCCCCCTATTATTTTACCCCTTTCCTTCCCCTAACATATTTTCGATGCAAATCTGTACTGTTTGACCGATCGGACTCAAAATTTGGAAACTTATTCTTTAGGACTCGGCGGGTAGTATACGCGACATTTCCCACCTATTTTTTTTAATCCTTCCCCTCCGCTGATATATTTTCGATGCAAATCTGTACCGTTTGACCGATTGGAATCAAAATTTGGAAACTTATTTTTTAGGACTCGGCGGGTAGTATACGCGACATTTCCCACCTATTTTTTTTAATCCTTCCCCTCCGCTGATATATTTTCGATGCAAATCTGTACCGTTTGACCGATTGGACTCAAAATTTGGAAACTTATTCTTTAGGTCTCGGCGGGTAACATAGGCTACATTTCCCCTCTCCTACTTTATCTCTTCCCATTCTTCTGGTATATTTTCGATGCAAATCTATACCGTTCGACCGATCGGACTCAAAATTTGGAAACTTATTCTTTAGGACTCTGCAGGTAACATATTATATATTTCCTCCCTCCTCTCTCACCTTTTCTCCTGCCGCTGATATATTTTCGATGCAAATCTATTCAAACCTTTGCTTTCCCCCACAAATTGATTTTCAACTTAATCCTTAACCCGTGCAACGCCGGCTAGTCGCACTATATAGATCGTCAACTCCACCAAAATACTTAATGGTATATGAGTATATGAAGCACCGACGCACAATCACTTGGTTTATATGTAAGTCTGGATAGTTAATTAATATTTAGGGGTATGTAAAACAGACGACAAATAATTAGTAGAGCAGACATGCTCTAGGTGGCAGACGCGTCCGACGCCGATGCGGTTTTATGACTGAGGGGTTGGTGGGCGGGAAGGAATACAAGTACACATTGCTATCAAGATGCGTTTTGCGGCATTCTAACTAATATTTCTGTATTGGATTTTTAGGTTGGACTGTCCAATGGAGCTTTTGAAAATAAACTAGAAATCGCTCTAAGAAAAGCCAGACTTTCTGAAGACGAAAGTAATCGCGGCAGAAACCAAAATAATACCGAGATGTAAGTTTCCAGATATTAATTAATATAGATGCGTAATAGCAATATCAACAGAAGACGTCCCGAAGACCGTAAAATTGAAGTAAATAAAGTATGTGGATTGTAAGACATATACTATATGAAATTATAATGGAATATTCAGTAATCGATAATTAAACATATTTAATTCCTACAAAAGAATAGTGATTTCGCGCTGCTCTGGTATTATATTTAGGAGAATTGAAAAATGCTATTGTATCTCTAGAATGTTGTATGCTGAATTTTTTGTTTTCATCGAATATTTGGATTATAGATTGTTTTTAAAAAAAATTCAACAATAGATACGCAAAATTCGGCACCTTCAGGATGTCCTGAATGATGACTATTGTTTGTTTATGTTTGTCCATTCCAGAGGCTCATATTTATAATACTAGGTGACTTACGACAGAGGTCGTCCATTTTAGTAATTCGGTTGTTACACTTACGTAACCTGGCGAGGATCTCACTGTTAAATTCAAATTTGTTTTTATTTCATCTGCGCTAGCAGGCTTAAATGTTGTTAACTTGTTATTTTCTGAGAGAATGTAATGATTGTTTGGGAGAGACCATTATTTTTGGATATTTTGTTTGCTAGATATTCAACCTCATTTATAAAAAAAAATGTTAGAAATATTCTCGCATTTTCGAGGTATTTTACCGATTACCTAATATTAAAAATGTTAAATTTTCATTTTAGGTATTCCGATAATAAACTAGAGGAACGCATACGAAGACTAGAAACCATGATTGAAGGAATCAACATGGAGGCACAGAGATCACACCCTGGTGAGAATCATTTTGCTGAGTATTTGGATGACTTTGTAACTAAAGAGTGCTCTTGCTATAGAATCAAATCTTTATGCTAACATTCGTCAGATTGCTCTTTCCGTTATCCGCAGAACAATCCCGATTCTTATTGGTGGTCCTGAAAAATGCTTTTTGATTTATTATTATTTGACTCCGGTACGGTATTGCCATCGGCCAGAGTCTCAGAATTAAGGTATTTTTAGACCAATCGTATACCACAGCAAGGAAGTGGTATGCGGCGCCAGCAAAGGATGGTGGAAAAATGTAAACGTGCACACCCATTGGCCGGCTGAAAAATGGTCTGTTTACTTGTAATAATAAATATGAAGAGTTTAGAGAGTGAAAAGTGCTTCACTGATTCGTCTTCAATCTGTTACATTTATTTTTCTATCCTGTTTCTGGCGTCGAACGTACAAACCTTAAATCATAAACCTACACAAAATACAGTAATTGTTATGTGGCGGACACTGCCTTAGAATGTACTTTTTTGTGCATTTCATAAAATACACACCTAAAAATTAACTTTAAAATAATATTAAAAGGAACGCGTTGAGACTTGAGACTAATGTCCCAATATTGTCTCAAAACAAAAAAAAATATTTTTTTCAGAGACAGAGATAACGACCGAAGCAGTAGAATGTATGGTGTGCTGCAGAGGGTCTGTTAGCAACCACACCCTGGACCCTTGTGGACACGCACCAGCTTGTGAGGACTGCTCTGTTGACATGACGCACTGCTTCGTTTGTGACGTAGTTATTGGTATGACAGTGAAAATAATATTTAGTAACTACGTGTTATTGGTATGACAGTGAAAATAATATTTAATAACTACGTGTTGGTCTACGTATTATAATTTGTAAAAGTTTAATGGAGGATGTATATTCACTAAGGTATAAAGAGTCCGCCTCTACCATCCGGTTTCTTCAGTATTCTGAGAAATGTCACCGTGTATGTAGGTTTTGTGTAAGGATGGCAAATGGCACATCGGGAATTAATCACATTTTTTTAGTAGGATAGGTTAGAACTAGTTTCCTGGAGCGAGTTCACTAGTTTGCAATTTAACGGTTGATTGATTATCGCGCGCGCTGTTGTGAAAGCTGTGATCAATGAGAAAATAACGAAGTGGGAGATCGGCGTGAACTAAGAACATGATCCCGAACGAATAGAACTTTTATTCTACGCGAAAGTAAAGACAGTAGTTTGGTCAATGAGCGACTAAGGCAGGAAACAATTTTTGAGCTTAATTCTCGCGGTAATCCGAAGTCTGTTAATAATAAATGTACGATATTCAAAATTTTAAAGCTTTAATAAGGGAAGCATTTTATTTTTAATTTTCGTAATATAATAAGTTTCCATTGAGTATTCACAGCGGATAAAATATTTTAATCATCATAACCCCGTTTTGCCTCATTCTGCATGCTAAACAATGCATTGCGAAGAATTAAATAAATCATAACTACCTTAATAACTTACCATCACACCGTTTCCCCGCGGGGGTAGGTAGAGAGGATAGAGCGCCACACTCTTCTGTCCTGACACACAACTTTCGCCTCATCCACATTCATACATCTTCGCATACAAGCTCGACGATTGTTGGGGCTCTTAACACAACCATCCTCCAGTATCTGGTTAATCTGGTCACTGGTCCTTCTGTGACGTCAACACTTGCGTCATATATTTTTCTTACTATTCTTTCGTCATTCTAATAAATTATATCTATATATTAAAAAAAATTTTTTTTGATTACAAATGTTATTCAAAAACAAAACCTCCATAAAAAGATATAAGTTACTGAGTGCGATGAATTTTTTTTTTACTTTTGATTGCAGCGCGCGCAGGAGTGCACCCGGGAGTTTGGTGCAACGTCTGCGGCAAAACCGTGAAAGGGTACTGTTATAGGTGCATCCAGTGCGATGACTATGACCTGTGCGAAACGTGCGAAAGGAACAGCTTGCACCCATACCACTACATGATCCGCATCCCTTCACCAAAGTCTTCACTGGTAATTAGAACTTAACTCATTAGCACAGATACCAAAATGTAGATACACACAAATTTTGTGATTCCGGATACACACACGAAATGTGTAAGTTCATATGTACACACAAATGTTGCGTCTGCGTACACACAGATTTCTGTCGCCATGTGGACACACAAACTTGTGTCGCCATATAGACAGAAATTGTGTGTCTCCATATGGACACTAAAATAAGGGCATATTTATTTATTATTATCGCTTTTACAAAAATGTTTTACATGTCAAGCACAATATACAATTGCTAGGAAATGTATATGACAAGTATATAAAGAAAAGCAACATAAAACAAAGACAATATAAACAAAATGTTTAAACAATGCATGTTATATATTATTTATAACAATACTTATAATAAATGACCATTCTGATACGATTAAAATATCAAAATTATTTTAATTTTAATTGTCTATTAATTTCTAATGTTTTTTAAGCGAAAAATTTGAAGAATTTCTCCATATTTGTGTATTTAAAATAGGAATTCTTTTTTGAAACTGTGTCCTGTACTAAAAAATGATTTTAAAATTCTGAATAATGATTATTTCGTAAACAGAGTTGACGCACCCTAATTTCAGTTTCAAAACTTTACAAAGAAGATCCTGAATGACGAGAAATATTTTAAAATTTTATATTATTTTTAATTATTTATGGTCATATTGCCATTAATATTACATATTGACCAGCCTGCCTGAGTCGGTGCCATCTTAAAAACTCAGACAATATTACATTCGCCCGAGTCATTAGTCACTGTAGCATATTTAATAAGTTGGACAACATTTGGGTCTCTTGATGCTTAGTACAATTAATGCATATCAAAAAAATTTGACAATATTGGTGTCAACTGATTGGCCGTCTCACTAGTGACTGTAGCATATTTAGCAAGTTGGACAATATTGGGTTCACGCATTGTTTTTTTCGCGATTGTAGTTGAATATTTGTTTTACTCGTGATTGTAATAGAATTATTTTTATTTTTCAGAGTGTTAGACTTTCAAAAATGGTTGGGAAAGAGCTGCTGGAGTTAGAAGCCACGGAAAATAACCCACCGGTAATTTTTAAGTATTACACACAACATTTAGATTTTTATTAAACGTTCTGAAACAACCAGGATTCAAAACAAAGCGTCGGAATAATATAAGGAAAGATGATGCGTTAAATCCGGGAATACTTTTCTATCAGCTTAACCTCATAGAAAAATGAGGTTTATCGGGAATGCCTACAGGACAGATAAGACTGCTCCATGGTCTCTACGTACCGTAATTTCACAAAACTGCCGTTCAAAATCAAACCATTTTTTAGAATTTCCCTTAAAGCTTCTAAAGTAAAGCTTTCAAAAAGATTTCTTTGTTGATTTTATGTGTAAAGGGATCAGTCATTAGTAATAAACCACTTTTCTTATAAAGTACTTATATAGTTTATATAAATATATATTTTTTGGCAAGCTCTAGAAAATATTTAAAATAAAACACAGTTTAGTAAAATTTGATAAGAAAAGTGTTTCCATTTTAAGTGCTTTAATATTTTAACAAAACAATAAAATTATCATTGAATGAAATCAAGATAAAACCAATTAATTTTTAATTTAGGTACCCCATTTGTCTTCCAGTTCAGGCACATGGAAAAGCACCCTTTTGGCTTTAGTTTTATAGATAATTTACGACAAAAAAAGCAGTCCTCTTTATCTGACCATTTCCTGGGTTTCCAGATCTGGTCATACATTTTATACAGGCCGCATTGGCCTCTTCTTGTGACATTCCCAGGCCAGTGTCGTCTTTCATGCATTACTCACTAATACAGATTCCTCTCTTGTAGGGAGATTCTGTAGAGATCTGCGACTTCTCGTAGTGTCAGGACTTTGTCATTGATATCTTTTAAACATTTATCCATACTTGTTTTTTTTCGATTCCTTAGATTCCACGATACTCTGAATACTGAGTACATGCGGCTAGACCACCTAATCTACAACTACAAGTGCGTCAGCTCTATCTATAACTTTGACACCTTTACAAACTACTTATTATAATATACATCGTGTGTTTTATATTTTACGTGAATTCTAAAGGGTAAAAACTTTTAAGCAAAAACCCTCTATTTTATCTATACTTCTGTTAGTATATGGCTTAAAGAGTCTCCAACAGAATGTGTTTTAAAAAAATTGTGATAAAAAAGGTCGGTACATAACTTCGGTCCATAAAATATGATTAGAACATAGTTGAACTTGAAGTGAGATTTTTTGCAGATGTAGAGTTTAGGTAAAATCGGTATCTCAATAACGACTATTGACAGGATTATAAACAAGATAGCTAAATTGCGTTTCAAAGCAACAAAAATATCATTTAATCCATGTTGTGTCATTTTATACTTAAATGACTCATCACCTGCCGATAATATCTTAAATATCAGTACAGTCCTACCCCGAAGTTACGCAATAGGTGGAACTGACGAAACTCGAATTCGCGTTAGTTGGGGTACCTACAACTTTACATATTACAATTAATTTTGTTTAATTGGGACAAAGGACTAACACTATTTTATGAGAAAAAAAATAAAATTGCAGTTATTTATATGTACAAAAAAATATTAAAAATATAAACGATTTACGTAAAAAAGTCATTTCGATGTCGAAGGCTTCATAAAATCTATCAAATTCGTCTGCCTCCTTTTTCTCACGCAGAATTTCTTCGTAGCATGCTAATAATTTTAACGCATAACGCGTTGAGTTGAGTTATGAGCTGAGATCTTCTGTAGAGTATGCAATTGCAACGACATAGTTTTTTAAGGGTTTAGAAAATGTATAACAAATCAATTTTAATTTTCATCGATCCTTGAATTGTTATCGTGCACGAAGAGTCCACGCGAGACTCATCCAACGTGTATGTAAGGATAAACATTGAAGTTAACGGACGGCAGTCTAGCGGCAGGGTTGTTAACATCACTAGTGGCAGTGTCGTAAATCGAACCTCGTAACTCTGAGTTCACGTAATTCCGGGTATTACAGTATTTTCATGCGAAAAGGAGATTGTGACCTAGGACAATAGTTGTGTGAAATTACGGCACGGCTTTTGTTCCTCAAGAACCTTAGAAACTCGATCATCAGTAGTAAGGCAACCGGATGGAGATGAAATTAAGCTGCGGACTTTTTGTCTCATCAGCAATGAATCAAACTCGCGCCAATTATCACAGATATCATCTGCATCTGTGGGACGGTACCACGTTGTTCCACGGGACTTACATCCTGAATTTTGTGAATATTTTTGCAGAATACAAGTTGCAACATGTGTGGCTGCGCTGTGAAAGGATTTCGGTACAAGTGCTTCACTTGCGACGACTACGACTTGTGCCAGCCTTGCGAGAGGGAAGGCGCGCACAAGGACCACTTGATGATGCGCATCCCCAGGCCCGCGGTAAATATTTTATATGCTTAATTTACGTTATTCTTTTTGTCATTTGTTAGTTTTGTTATTAAATTTATATTGTATTTTATTACTTTAATTTATTTATTAATTTTGTTTATTTTATTTAATTAATTCATGCCATTTGATTATTTGTAATATTTATATTAAATTAAAATTTATGGTATATTTTTTAAATTGTTTGGGGTTAGAAAAGTCATACGTGACATCTCGCAAGTAAAGATGATACCTTTTTTGACTTGTGAAGAAGTGCACGGATTTTAATAGTCTATGTCTATGTGATTACTGTCATTATAAAAAAAAATGCAAGCTATGATGTCGCTTATCTCATTAACTGTTGACATTTCACCCAAAGTATAAAGAATATTTTCTACTCAAAATAAAGTAAAGAAGATTCTCCCAAAGTTTTAGCTACTAGCCATAAAACACCCTGTATATATCAAAGTATTAACAAAGTATTTTTATTTTTAAAAAAATCGGTGATTTAAAAAAAAATTTAAATAACGGTTGAGTTTGGATTTTGGATCACCCATTATAAAAAAAATAGCAAAAACATAATTTAATATTTTTTTGTCTCCCCTGCACAATGTTTCACGTTTCTTAAGTGATCGTATTCAAATAGTGTTCCTCTCTGCTCTCAAATATCCACATTCTCATTGGAGGATAAGAACACGGCATAAATGATTTCAGTTCATCAAATCTAGAGTTTTCGGGGAATTACTGATATCCGCTCTGAGGAAGGTCGAAGATTCTAATGAAGGTGAGTTATTTCTATTTAATTTAAATTTAAAGTAATTATTTCTATCATAAATACAATGAATTGTTGACAAATAAAAAGACTTGAAGAATACCGATTTCGCTATATAAACCAGTTCTGAAAAAAAATGTAAAATATAGTCAATCAATCTAGACTATCACATCTTACAAATTTTTGAAATTGTAAATAATATCTTAAATTTGCACTTGTTTCGTATGTGAGTTGTATTTTACTACCGCCACCTGTGGTTGAAATATATCATCCCCATAATACAGTACAGATTGGTAAAGAGATATCTATATTTTGATTGGAGTTTTCAAAGCAATATTCATTTTATGTGTATATGACATCCTTCTGAATTTTTAACATTTACACTGGAATGTGCCTGAAAATAATTTCAATTTTCGAAATATTCTAATATATAGTGTTTTATAAATGGTGCATCTGTCATTCTGTTTTCAAATTGCTGTCAACCTCTAAAAATCATTCTTTTATTATTTTTAGAAAATGTAACCTGTTAATGTTAATGAGTCTGAGAAATGTCTACCGTTTCTTAACGAAATTACTAATCTCTCAATGAAACGACAAATGTTCCATTATTTGGTTTCGTCTTCTTCTTCATCATCATCATCACTGTTGACTCTACAGCTCTGGTGGGTCTTTCTCCACTCATCTCGGTCTCGTGCCAGCTCTCTCTAGTTCTGGATCTCCAGGGCAGATATGCCTTTGAGGACATTGTCGCTCCATTAAGGTCACAGATACCTAGCTTCAAATTTGCGTGCAGACTTGTTTTTAAGAACGGCAATGCTTCTTATACCAAACAAATCCACATAATTAAATTCGTTACCCACTTCATGCAATATTTGCATACATGAATTGTTCATAAAATTAGAGCGAGAAACATCTACATTAAATGTTTCCACGTGTTATATATTATGCTAGATTTTATTTTTTATTTTATTAAATTTAATATATAGAATAAATACAATTCTTATATATTAACATATCAAGCTGATATTTTTATTAATACTTTGTAGACATGTAGACCTCATCAGTGAAGAGAAGCTCTTGAGTGTGTTGAGGAAGCCTCAGTTCTTATTTTGTATATAGGTACATATGCGAGTCATTTAATAATACGGTAATAAAGGTAATTTGATAATGAAGTATAGAGGTATTTTGAAAAAAGCTAGGTTTGAATGATTTATGAATTTATGTTTGATTTTAGGAAGATTTTTTTTTTGATCTGCTGGGGTTGCTGATGCGGCGTATCTCGATAGGTAAATTATTGTAGTAGTTTAATGGCTTTATAAATATAGCGGTTTCGCATTTGGGTTTTTTTAAATTTAGGCATTATAAATTGGTTTCCATTTCTCATAAGCTTGAAGTATTCCTGGTTTTCTGTAAGGTTTTATCTTTGCATATTTTCATGATGATGATACGACTATAACTAATTTAGGGTTAGGTAAATATATAACGGGAGAAGTTTTTTTAACAATTAAATATTTTCATATCCGCCATCGGTGACGCCTACGCCAACGGTAGCCAGGATGTCAGAAGAACCTCCGCTTCCGAGCGGTAGTATTGAAGATGTAAAGCGTGGCAAGCTGAAGGCTGGTGTCTTTGTTGCGGAGATGAAAAGACGTATTTTAGCGCAAGCCACTGCAGAAGAGACAGAAAATAGAAGCAGTTTGGAAGAAGATTCCAATGGATCAGAGATGGCTACCACTGCTTCCATTTCGTATGGTGAGATGTTCGTTATATATTTCATCGCTTCTTTAAAACGATATTTTAAGAGGCAACTTAATTAAAAAAATATACTTATGCCATCAAATATAACAATTTATTACAGATTACATTGTGATATTTTAAATCAAAATATTACAAAGGGGTCCATTTCCATTTCAAGTGGTCCAGCACTGGATGCTTGAACATCTCAGAACAAAATCATATTAGGTAGGAAAATATGACTAAGATCTAACGGTCAGAATGTTATGAGCACAATGCAGAAAAGCTCAGGACATTCCAGTGTTAAATAACTTAGAAAATTGTTGATGTCTATATACGCAAAAAACGGCGTGAGATCTGAAACAAAAATGAACGCCATTTTGAAAAAAGATACAATAAAAAAAATAGTTTTGAACTACCAAAACACAATCAAATGCACCTACAAAATATGATTTTTTTCTTAGATGGTAAAGCAACTATTTTTTCAGGAAAACTTAGAACGGTTGGACTCAAAGATGTTGCACACCGAATGCGAGACTTTCCAAAATATGCGTTCTCGTATAATGGGATTTAAGGTTTTTTGTTCTCGTAATTCAAATACTGTAAGCATTGAAAGTGATACTTATTCATGTCAAATATCGTTTTTGATTTCATATTTTCATAATGAAACAATGACATTTTGGAAGGGATATTCTTGTCCTCAATTTAAAGAAAAATGTGTCAAATGCAAATGTATACTAGTGGCGCCATGTCGAAAATATAATCTGTTATTATTGCGTTCTTCTACTCTCCATGCGTTCAGTACTGAAACTCATAAAATAAAAACTAGTATTTATTATTGGAACTTCGAGCTCACTAAGCTATAAAGCTGTTTCGAACTTGTAGGTGGTTTCCTTCTGCCTAGTGACGGGTCCATATTGTATTACAATGTAGCACTACATTATACTATTCTACACACTTAACACGTTTTTAATCCAACATCCAGTTCAAATTTTCACCCAACCGACAGCAATGGCCACGATGCCGCTAATACTTATCCATGCTAATACAGCAAGTTAGTGTGACCCTCGGTGACAAATGGAGTATATAAAATACTCATATACGAATAAATAATATAGTTTATCAAAAAGAGAAAATGATTTTGTTGTGACATTATTAATAAAAATATACTATATTTTCACCACTTATATATCGAAAATATTAACATGTTTCAGGGTCAATGATCCTTTCGTCAGGATACAATTGTCTCTGAAACATGTTGATATTTTAAATATATAAGCGGTGATAATAAAGTATAATTTAATTAACTATAAATAATAACATTGCCTGCCTGCCGTTCCCATGATGTGCAGGTAGAGCGCTGATGTCATGTTAGTTCAGATGCGAAAGTAAAACTAAAATGGAAGCAATACGCATCCATCGAAGAAGCAGCTAAATTCATCTAGTTCATTGTGCTAGATTCGTTACGGTTTAACCTTCTACAAATGTTCATTTTGAATCCTTCAAATTGATTAACGTCTGTATATTGAAGCCTTCATTATGTAATATAGTTTTTCCCTTCACTGCAACTGACGCCTGCGCATCCTCGACCAAGTTCGAGCGAGACGGTTTTTCCTCTCGCTCGCTCTTGTTACTTACTAGTGTCACTTTTTCACAACACAATCCAATGATAGCAATAATTATTAAGCATTATTTTCCCAGCAAACTCACTCCCGGCCGAGTGTGCGGATGAATGCTTGCGGTGCTCCATGCCGCCCGCCCTGCAGCCGTGCGGACACAGCCCAGCCTGCCAGGACTGCTTTGCCGACATGGCGGTGTGCCCCATCTGCAGCAGCATTACTGGTACTAATGATGAGACATTCGCACCACGCTTTAATATTACAACAGGTGTCCAACAGGGGTGCGTAATGTGACCACGGCTTTTCAACTTGTGCCTGGATAATTCTGCGAAACACGCGTAAGGATAGCCCAGGATATTCTATACAGGAGATTCTGAACAGCCAGAAGAACATTCTTAATTATTTTACTTATTTATGAAATCATCAAGCCAGGGTCAAAGAGGACAGCTTTTCATTATTCTTATTTCTTCAATAACTGAATATCCGTCCGTCTGTTTGTAACTCGCTGGAATTACAACAACAACACTTATGATCACTAGCCGCTATTGAGGCCCGGGCGCCCGAGTGTGAAACGTCACTGAGCGCGCGGCGCAGATTACACGCAAAGGTCGTTTTTAATAATTATTATCATGTCCCGTAATTTTTCACTAGTTTACGGCTAGTCATTTACATAATTATCAATAAGAATACATTGTTTAACCCACTAATTTATTTTATTTTCAATAAGAACATGTTTTGGGATCAATGGTTTCTTCATTAGGATACCACTTATGGTTAAAATTAAAATTCGAAGAAAAGAAAATAACTTAAACGAAAAATAAATTAGAGTAAATTTTAAAAATAAAAATCATAACTTGTAGACATTTACTTAGGCGACGTGTTTCTTTTGCTTTGTGAGGTTTCGATATTCTTAATAAAACGACGAAGTTACTTCAGGAGCTTATTCAATAATGTACAACAATATTGTGTGCTAATTGGCAGTGAGTCTTTTCAAACAAATCTCACGATCTAGAATGGCGATCCTGTCTGTTCTCGCTTGTTGAGCTTTATTGCAGGTAGTGCGCTATTTTCAGATCAGTGCTTGGCAACGGAATTCACGGAATGCCTGGTGTGCTGCCTGCCCGAGGCGAAGTGCGTCCTGGAGCCGTGCGGCCACAGGCCGGCGTGCGAGCCCTGCTGCGCCGGCTTGACCGAGTGCCCCATCTGTGACAGCATTATTGGTAAATCATTGACAATTACCTAAACACAAACTACACACAACATTATTATACTTCTCATCCTCCCGAACACAAATTAGCTATTTTTCATTTAATACTCACTAGATTAATAAATGCATAGAAAAGGGTCGGAGTTCGTGGAATCAAACGGTTGTTAATGTTTATTTCTCGACTAGAGATAGGCTCCAGGAGCAAGTGAAGATGAAAAGTTAAATTTTATATGTAAAGTAATTGATGAACAAAGAAACTCCCATGTTACGTAGCATAGGTCCGCCACTTGTTAGGGCAGACCATGAATAATAAACATTAATTTCATTCATGTAAAATTAATAATTTTGAAACTTTAGAAATGAAAAGAAATTTGAACTCAGGTATTAATTTACTTAATAATAATAATAAGATCTCGTTCGACTAACTTTTCTCTTCTCCTTTCTATTTGACCTTTGCAACACCAGTAACTCCGGCTCAATTAGTCAGTACCAAATCAATGATTGTATAATATTTCCACATAATCCTATTTTTTCCAATATTTGAATATAATCAGTTTAATACTTCACCTGTCAACGAGAGATCCTGATATATAATATATATCCTGAATAATAATTAACCGCACGTAGAAACAACATACTTTGTTTTACACCCAATTTATCATACATAATCGTGAATAATATCTACAACGTAAACGTCAAAGTCATCAATAATATTATTGTATGGAATTCCATTACAAATGCGTAAAAGGTGGTAATAGTCACAATTATGTATGTTCAAAGCGGACAGCGATGACAATACTATCCGACGCCAACTGTTCCCATCGTCACCATTCTTGGCGGCTTCCTGAAGTGAGCCATTGCTTACAGACCTCGCCAGATCCATCTAGGTGGCGATCTTCCACGGGGACGGGTTCTCTCGTCTCGGCTAGCAGCCTCTACATTGCATCAACTTGTCTTGTGTATAAGATAAACGTATATTTAATAACATTTTTTATGATTGTTCTAAAAACACAGCAAAAATCATTATTCTTCTTCAATGGCTCTACAGCTCATATCGAGCATCGGGCTCCATCAGACTTCATCTCCAACTCGTCCTGTCTCCCGCTGCGGTCCTCTAATCTATCAATCACAGTAATTGGTCAGCATCCCTTCTAACTTCGTCTTCCCATTGCAGCCTAGGTCTGCAGACTCTTCTTCTTCCATCCGTATGTCCCTCGAGAATCCTCCTGGACATCCGCGATGACGGCGTTCTCTGCACAGCCCCGCCCATTTCAATCTACTTAATCGAGCGAGTACAGAGAGCTTGGGAGCCTTAAAAATGTTATATCTCTCGTCGTTGTACCTTATTCTCCAAGTTTCAGCATCTTACCCGGGTCTCAGTATTTCGCGCAACAGTCATTTTTTTTATCAATTGTGCGCATGTAATTTACACATTTATTTTGAAAAATGGTTTATAATATTATTATTAATTAAACAAACTATAATATTTTTTTTTTCATTTTTTTTTGTTCAATAATATTTATTACACAGTTCATAGTCATAGTTATTCATAGTCCCTTTCCATTTAAGAGCATTGCTCTTGTGCTCGGATAAGGAACATTCAATTTCTATATATAATTCCTTACATTTAATTATTTACATTTAATTATTTTAAATTATATTATATATCTTCTATCAAATATGTACAGCATCTCTGCAGATCTTGCCGTCATTGTCCATGCTTCGCACCCGTATTTCACTACTGTTATTATAATATTTTTGCAGAGGGTGATCTTTGTTTTCCTGTAAATATTTCTTGATTTGAGCAAAAATCATTAAGTAAAGTAAAGAAACGACGAAACTATTTAAACATGTATGGAAATATTTGTAAGGTGGACATCCCGATGATGATCTCTCTGGGGATAAAATACAAAAAGTGTGTTCCTAAAAACTTGAACATGCTCAAAAGAATATAGCAGAATACGTAATACTTATACTTTTTCTATTTTCAAAATTGATGCCAATTAATCGGATAGTAAGTTGACCACTTGAGAACACAGAACTTGGTTGCATAGAGTCAGATGGTAAAGAGTTATATTTTTCCAGAACGGCGGATGAAGGCAAACGGTCAGGAAATTTCTGGCCACGCCACTGCTGTGGTGACCAGCAATGAGCCGTCAGCGGAGCGGATGCAGTACCTGGAGTCCTTGGAGGAGAAAATGAAGGAGATGAGGGGAGAACTGAATTGCGGCATCTGTATGGAGAAGCCGAAGATCATGGTCTTCCAGTGCGGTCATAGTACGTGTCCTGACTGCGCCAACAGGATGGCTGAGTGTCCGTTCTGCCGGGTGAAAATCGCTATCCGGATCATTCTCTATTGAAATTGATCACAAGCGGTGGAAAAGACGAGCGAATATATATGGGTAATTCTCACCAAATTCCGAAATTCCAGTCCCGAGTCATTAGTGCTGAGTCATATGCATTAATTATCGATGCAATATTTTTTATTTAAATGCAAGCTATCTATACTACTATTGTTTAAAAAAAAATAGATATTGTATCACCTTGTCCCTTAGTCTGAGTACAACCATAAAAAGGCTGTTCATCTAAAATACAACAATAATCTTATTAAATTAATATTGCTAAAATATTCGAAACATAGTGTTAATTGTATGTGAAAACTTTCATTGCACTGCGTCAAATACAAAAACGAAAAATCGATTTTAAGTGACTGTCCCGCAAAATAAAATCATTCCCTCACCCTGTTACGAATATTCGATTTACGATCGTATCGAACGAGATTTATAAATGAGTCCTTATATTTTTAAGATCTAGTAACACTTGTAATGTGTCAATATGGCGGTTTGTTCTCAACACTGCGGTGAGTATGTGCAAAAAAGTATTTGGTTGAAATTACTTAGACATTACATTTCCGTCCGTCATTACCTCACTGCACTTATATAAAAGATTAATTAATATTTTTACTATGTTTTAATTCTTTTTCATCCGTTTTGGGGGGTAAAATGCATATACAAAAAAACTTAAGCAATTGGAGATTATTTTCCAGTGTTTTATGAAGCATTTGTTCGAATTCGTCATTCCCTCACCGTCATTCCCTCATTATTTTAATAGTGAGGGAATGACGATTGTATGAGGGAATGATTTATACAGTTTTATATCTTAATAACTTTGTATAAAAATGACTTGGATTTATTAATTGTTTTCCTTCAACTAGTATTATGTGGGTTTTAATTTTATACAGGTTTATAAATAAGAAAAATGGCAATAAGAAGAATGGTAGTTGAGTGATAAAGAAATGAAATTAAAAAAGAAAAGGAAAAGGCGAGAACAAATGAAAAGTAATGTCAAATCTTTGGAAAAATTACGGGACAAGGAAAGGTAAAAATATTTAAAGAAAATAGAGAAGGGTTAGCTAAAATTAATTACTACTATGAGTCCTAGAGAAGTTAGACAAAAACGAAAACAATGGAACAAAACAGTAGAGTATACAGTAACAAAAAAACTACCTCCAAAAAATCCTATACCATCTTTAAAGCAAAGAACATAGTCTGTAGCTGCTCGTAATAGATGTCAAATGCGATTATGCCCTGATTAAATGGAACAATGAAAAGTATCATGTAAAAATTCTTTCTTTTTTGAAGAAGATAAGGTGCATGAAGGATTGACATTCCGGAGCAGCCAGCTATTAAAGACGAACAATTATATCGTTGTAATTCAGAAATTAGATATATCAAAGTTAGTTCAAAGGGGGAACTACAGATTTTCAGGTTTGGATGATTCTGCCATTAATTAAGATGGTAAAATGTAGTCTAAATGATTAAAAATTCTATTTAAAAAGTCAAAATCTGTATATAATAAAGATTAATTAATCTAAAAATATGTCATAAGTTTCTCTCCATTTAAAGAACAAGATTTATTGAATAAATATAAATAAGGTTAATTAATAAAGATTAATACTGTTAAATAGATATATTAAGTTTGTTTTCTTGATTTTAAATTTTAAAAATGCGTTGTGTTTGCTCAGAATGTGATACTACAGCTTATAAGTGTATCTTTATAATTTACCATAATACTAATCATACAATTTCATATATTATAATTTGTTTTCAACTATAATAATATTAAAAATCATTCCCTCAATCCGTTAGTCATTCCCTCATTTTATAATTTTTTGGAACTCATTTTTTTATACGTTATAAAAAAAATATGGAAGACCATTACTTCTAAACAAACCTCATATAGTTATATATAGCATTTCTGTTATAAAAAATTATTTTCTCAACACAAAATATTTTGATGAAATCCAAACTGAAATTTCGGAATTTGATGAGAAATACCCACATACCCATAAATATACCCATATTTATTAATTATAAAAGAAGTACTCTTTTTTTACTTTTCAATGCATTTGAAAATATAACATTCTTAAATTATGTTTCATAGCTCACGACGACATTTGAAGCGGTCACGACGGAATGTGTTTGTCATAATTTGTTAACTTAGCAAATTTTGATAACGATAATATACTCTTAAAATATAAATTTAATTATATTAAAATCATTTAAACAATTATTTATTTATACTGTTGTATTTTGCTATTACTTTGTGGTTATTCAATATGAATATAATTAAACTAGTTAACTTAGTTTACACCACTAAAATTTATTTGGTAAAATCAACCGGTTTCGGAAACGACGTTCCTTCATCAGGGTGTACCCAATACTATAAAATATAAATAAAAGTATTGGGTATACCCTGATGAAGGAACGTCGTTTCCGAAACCGGTTGGTTTTACCAAATAAATTTTAGTGGTGTAAACTAAGTTAACTAGTTTAATTATAATAATAATTATAATTATTTATTTTCTTAAATATAATAATCTTTGTAATAATTTATCTTCATTAAATTTTTAAAAATTTTTTATTTGTCTTTTTCTTACCTTAATGCCTCAGTAATTACCCCGAAAAACCGGTATTAACTTATTCAGACTATTTTGATTATGTTCATTTTTTTCAAGAACACAATACCTACTGGATTTTGTCCCCAGAGGGATAATCATTATAGATGTCTCACAGAGATGGAGCTATTTATATGGCGTGGCAGTCTTGAATGTTTATAGGGTTTACGACTAATATGGCTGGCTTAATATAAATACCTTCGTCTTTGTTGAATCTATATTATCTGTATTAACTTCATATTTTAAGGGTCTGTCAGTAATTTTTCATGCGCTTTTTGTTGACTCGTTTAACACTAGGTTTATGGGCATTTTTTATATACCTATCTCTACGGCACCCGTCAAATTGACGGATGCACATAAGTACTTCGTTTTTTCGGATTAAATGTTTTATTTAACTGAAGTACTCAATTGTTCAATTGAAATGGTTCAATTCTTTTTAGAACACGACTCGCTTCTATTTCTGTGCAGTCTTTGATATGTTCTAACATGCGCGTATCAATTATTAGTTCGAAGGCAGTTCGCACATGACCTGACGTCACATTTCTTTTGGAATATCCAGTAGGTCCTGCGACACCTTTGAATATTATGTGAATGGGCAGTCTACCGCCGGACCCACTTGCTTCATAGCCAATCCATTGTGTTCCATCGACAGTAAGTGGTTCTGTTCCATTGCTTTTGGCGATGGATGACTTATTCTCGGAGCCAGTGCTTGAGGAAATGCGCATTATTTTTCTACCACGACCTGAAATGTTTTCTTCTTCTTCTGATGACTCCTCTGTCATTTCGCAGTCGACGGATTCGGAAGTCTCAGATTCATGTTCACTTTCACTTTCAAATACTTTTTCTTCAGAGCTAGTACCGGAATGATCTTTATTGATGTTAGAAATTTCTTTCAATAATTCCAAATACTTTTTTGATTTACTCATGGTTGCTAAAAATGGGTGAAGATAAAATAAATTAATTGCAAAAGTAATTAGTAAATATTAGAAAATAATATTATTGAAAAAAATTCTTACAATAATCTTAGATTTTTTCTTTTCAAATATTTATACGTATTGCTAAAATTTTAAAACTTGATACACGTCTTCACACACAGGCTACAATTTTATTCTAAAACTGAAGATTGTCATATGGTCAACTTTGCCAGAAATCAACCCTCGAAGAGATCTTTTTTATTGCTCCATAAATCATAATGCTCCAAATGCGTTACGCAGCGCATTGGTACTTGTAATTTGTGTTTCAAACAAAATTTTCTAAACGTCGATGACATTCTTTCTTCATTGCTTCACACAAAATGATAGAAATATGATTATGTTGTTTCAAAAGTAATAATTTCACAAATGGGACGAATTCAAAAGGGATATTCTTCAAACTACCAAATCCGTCAATTTGACGGGTGTCCGTAGAGATAGGTATAAAGCAATAAGTTTTTCAAAAATAAGAGGTTTCCGAATAAAACAAAAAAATTAATATATTTGCACTGATCCATTATAAAAAGTCACTAAAAAAATCAGAAAAAATTTCTATCTGTTTAGTAAAATTTACAAAGCAAATCGGATATCCGTCAATTTGACCGGTGCCGTAAACCTAGTGTTAAAACTTGGAGTTTTCTGAAAATACTGGCTCAGTCATTTAGCCCAAAAACCACGCTATATTATAACTCGAGTTATGATTGTTTCTCATACATTCGAGGACTTTCACACAATTGGGAACAAAAGTAGTAGTCGCCATTGCAATCACTAAGGTGTAAATGGGCTTTGTCGCTGGATTATGATAACTTGATGGACATATTCACTCATTCAAGAAAGATTTTAAATTGCCATTACGAATTTGCGCTGGCGTCTTTGAATTTATTGATTTGTCTTTTGACAGCTAGATAACCTGGATAACGATAAAAAATTAATGCATTTCTGCAATCGGAATTAAAGCCACATAGTTAGAAAAAAGTTGTCATATGTATATTTAAAAGTGAATAAATTCTTTCCTTATGTTATGCAAAAAAAAAATGCTGCAAAATGTTTTATTTGTAATATATTGATATTTTTTATATCACTAACTGATATTGATGTGTCCTTACTTTAAAAAAAAAAATTTGATGCTAGGAAAATAATACTGATTTGTTAGGTGGATTTTGGTTTTGGAAATTAAAAATTTATACATATATTTGGTACTGTCAGTAAAACGGAGTGGAAGGATATAATTAAATAAAAAATTGAATTTAGATTTCAAGTACAGTGGAAGGACACATTTTGTATCTAAATTATATTATTTTATTTTCTAATACTGAATCATGTAAAAATGTTACCCATAAACCTCTTAGGTTTCCATTACTTTTTAAATAAAAAAAAAATAAAAAAATTGAATTTAGATTTCAAGTACAGATGGAGTGAAGATTGAAAAGGACATTATAAAGTAGAGATAAAACATGTTAAAGATCGTGGAAGGATGAGATGTGGTCGAATTTTTTGAGTCGAAGTCTCAAAAGTATCCCAAATGAACAAAATGGTTATGGAATTAAAATGTTTTTAATAATCAGACCCAGATGATAATTGGCTGGATATATTAATCGAAGAGATGGTGAAAGAATGCGGGAAAGAAAGGTCCTGGATTGGGGGCTTCGCACTGATAGAAGTAGTAGTGGCTTTAAGCAGGATGACAGCACGATGATGATGATGTCTTTACCAATGAAGTCTAATACGCACGCCAATTAAAGTCTACATACATATAAGATAAAAAAACTTTACATGCTGGCAACACATTACTTATCTGATCACTTTATCTATTTTCTACCACTGTCCCAACATCGGGTATTTATTTAAAATCATTACGATATTATCACATTTTTCATAATCTTGGTAGATATCGCTTATCTGTACACACTGGACCTGTCACACAACACTGAATGATCGCAGTCATAATTGTTATATTTGCATGTGTAATACATTTTACGAGCCGTGCAGATTATAAAGTGAATGACGGCGAGCGTAAATAAAAGACAAGTAAAAGTGTTTTGACAGTCTAAACGGATTATAATTTTTGATTGACGACTTCACGAGGACAATGGGCAGTATGTGTTTCATAATTAAATTATTTCTAGATTTAGATTCGGCCTGTAATACCTCGGGCAACGTGATTATTAATTTCATAATGAGATATGAAGCTTTAAAATGTCTTATTTATTTATATTTTTAAAATTGACTTTAAATAGACAAAAATAGAAAATGTATTTGTGTCTGTCGATAATCATTATGATCATCATAAATAAATAATAATAATAATAATAATAACAATAATGCATTATTTAAGGGTCCCAGGCACAGATACTTGATAAAGCGCTTCCATCTTCCATATCCTGCACCGCATTGAGATCAATTAGTATTTTGTGTGTTGGATCACGAGCGGTTCCGGGTGTTGGGTCTTAGACTAAGACAAATTACGTGTGAAAAGTGGCAAGAAAGATGGGACACGGCCACCACCGGGAGATGGACTTATTCTTTCTTCCCGAGGGTGGCTGTGAAAGATAAGGGCAGGGGGTATTTTCCGGTTCTGGATCACTATACAGTGCTGATACTCTCTGGACACGGAGAGTTCAGGTCAAAGCTTTTCGACCTTGGAATCTCCGCAGATCCGTGGTGTACCTGCGGCCGTATGGCTCAGACGTCGGAACATATCCTCTGTGTATACAAGATAATGAACAATGTGAGAGAGGACTTGATTGAGGTTATAACTGGGCAGAGCATTACTGTACCGGGCCTTCGTCCCTCTAAAGATGACCTGGTAAGGAATGCAAGGAACTTCGGATGCTTCCGTGAGTTAGTTAGGGTGTGGGTGTCTCGGTTGGAAATCCTGCGGGGACCTGCGTAAAGAGCTTGGCTCTTGTAGAGCTAATTGATAACATGTCTGATGTTCTGGGTTAAGTTACTTTTAATCTTCGGTGTATTGCTCCTGAATCGGATATATATCCGCCGGTCCTGACGTCACAATTTTGTTTTGTTTTTTTTTTTCCCCTCGTTGGGAGCGGTTTGTTCTCTTTTATTTTTTGTCCTGTCTTCGACTTGAAGCCATCCACTGCCGCCGCCATGGGATTACGTCTTTTATTTTATAGAATTAATTTTTAATTATTATTATTATTATTTATTTTTATAATTATAATATGTACTTACTTTTTGAATTTATTTGATTTTGTTTCTTACATTTCTATTATTTGGGTCCTTTATATTTTTATGTTATTTTCCTAGTATTTTTTTTCTTCTTACTATTATGTTACTGTTTTATTTCTATGTATTTTATGTATTATAATTATGTTTATTGTTTTCAATAAAGACGTATCTTAAGGCGGGGACAGTGAATGGTTATGTTCGAGCGGCCGTGCCGCTTCGCAACGGTTTATACTACCGGTGCGGAGCAGCACGGTCCTGCTTGATAATTGAAAAAATGTCAACCTGGAGACGATTGAATAGGACCGATTTGGAAGCTTTTTCTCTTAGAACGGTCCTGGGTAAGCGGTGGGTACCATTCACAGTGTCAGTTCATTATCATTATCATCATCATCATAAATCGACAAAAATAGAAATTGTTCTACCAATTCTAAGGATTGTTCTCTTACGTTGAATGGCGATAATGGTTTGGTGTGTCCTTTGCTTATTGTCTTGTACTTTGTGTAGGCAATACCGATCTCAAGTTTCACTTCTATTCTGTACACTATAAAGCGATTCGTGCGCCTTTTGACAGTCAATGGTTTACTGCTAATGAAATGTATAACATCCGCATAAACCAATGGAATGTCTAAATTGGCGTTAATCTTAGTCTACTGTTTCCTCGTCACATACTCCAAAATCATATTGAAGACTTGGCGTGGCGATACTACATCTCCTTATTTTACTGCCATAACTAATTTTGAAGGAATTCTTCATTTTTTACGACTCGACACTCAATCTGCGACACTCATTGCAATACAGAAAACAAAATACATAAAATCTTTCAAAAAATGTGTTTTTTTATTACTTTAAAATACACTTTCCTTACTCCCTTACTTATTACTTTTTACTTACTTACACTCTTAATTTTTTTTTCTAATAGCTGTAAGCTCCCACTTCAAGCACCTCACAGAGCTAGAGTGTGCGGTAGGTACTAGGAAACATTTAGGGGATTTGTAGGGTACAAATATTTTTACCTTTAGGTATCTGTGACGATTCAAAGCTTTTGAATTAAAATAAAAATATTTTTTATTTTATTGATATATTTGAGGGTTACATTAACAACAGATCCTTTACCTATATTAACAAATATAAAATAATGGATATTAAAATAACACCAATTACAAATTTTCCACTGAATACAGTAATTTATTAAAACAAGTGTGACGTAGTAAAATAAATTTTCAAAATTATTTTAACTGCGAGTGGGGAGAATGGAGGAGAATGTGGGATGGGAGTAGAACTGAAGATAAATTGTATGAATTAGTTTTGGGTGCGGTTGTTTAAATATTGTTTGTTTTATGTGGCTTATCGTTGAGTTAAAAATGTCAATGTTTTGATAGTTTGTGTTAAATGAATATGTGGATCTGCAGATAGATGAGTTTTGTTTTGAGTTGGCCTTACAAAGGGGGAGATGAAAAGTAGGTCAATGTCTGTTATTGCGAGTTGGGATATGGAAAGATATTCGTTGAAGAAGTTCGGGACTATCAACTAGATTGTGTGATATTTTAAATAACATCACCGTGTCACATATGTCTCTTCGTCAATTTATCGACTAAATTTGTCTACGGTTTGGAGGTATAAGAAGTAAGCCAACGATAAAGATTCCCGTGAATACGAATTCGAACGCTTTACTGTAGATGGTATAGATAGTGTCCACTTGTATTCTATTATCGAAGTTATCTTGGAAGTATTATGTGAAATTTAAAAGATTTGCGGTTGTAGATTTACCACTAATGAAACCAAGTTGATGATTCAAAGTAGGCATAAGAGCTGGGTATAGTTGGTCATAGATTATTTTTTCAAAAATGTTGTTAAATATGCAAAGTTTGGAGATAGGCCTATAGTTTTTTTACATATATTTTTTTTTATCATTCTTGAAAATAGGAGATACGAATGCAGATATCCAAATAAGAGGGACCGGCATTCGGTTAGAGAACGTTTGAAAATTAAAGAGAGGTGTAAGGCTAGATTGTGTGTACTTAATATGTTAATAAAGAGTGTGTTAATAAAGATTGAGGGTATTTCATCCGGGCCGGCACCTTTGTGAATGTCAATGTTTAAAATATTTTTATACAATTTCTTAAAAAATTAGAGTTATTCTAAAAATATTAACATTCGTATCTTTAAACGCGTATTTCTTAAAACAGCATTTTTCAATTTGGCTTGCGGTTAAACTCAAATAATTTTTAACTTATTTCCTTAAATCGTTCCTGATAAATTTATTTTTCTAAATACGTAGGATTTTTTCTAATACGTAGAAGTTTTGTGTTACACATGATTTTACCCGATGCTACATTACAAATAAATATACATTTTTTTGTTTAAAAACGGTTACTTACTAAAAAAAAATATTTTGTGTTCATTTTTTGGTTCGTAACAACACACATATTTTTTGCGCACATTCTTTTGAATGCGGTCTAGCTATAGCATTTATCCTGCTAACTGCGGACAATCTTTCTAAATCTCTTCATGCTGCTGCAGATCCACTATTCCATAAAATAAATTATAAAAAATATGTTTTGTACTTTTCGACATGGTTAATAAAATAATCAAATTTATTTGTTAATAGCACGATTGAATAAATAACAAAATCATAAGTATACATTATTTTCAGTTTTACCCCAATCCTAATAATAATAATTTCATTGTGTGTCTGTCTATCTGTCTACCCGTAACGTCCGTAACTTCTTTTCTTATTTTATTTGTTTTTTAAATTGCACTTCCTTTTTACGACCTGGCAGATAACATAGACGAAATTATCTCCTCCCCAGTTACCCCACCCTATTACACCATTTCAGAGATCTTATCCAAATTTTTTATACTTATTCTTCAGGAACCGACATGTAACAGTACTTCATTTTTGATGGGTTAAAGATGGTATAATTATTTATTCCTTATTCAATTCCTACCACTACGATAAAATAGTTTAGTTTAGTACGATTTTATTTTTTCAGAGCGTCGCTCATCATCTAAGATCTCTGGATGTCTGGTGTGCAGTAAAAAGTCCAGGGGAAATATCTTTTGTGCCCTGAAGCCCTGCGGACACGCCCCGGCCTGCGAGGATTGTTCTGCTGGCATCAAGTTTTGTCTTATTTGTGACAAAGCCATAGGTAATATCCATAAAAATAATACTAGCAACAAAGTACACAATTACTTTTTTTTTTTCAATCAACAAAGGTTGTACAACAAACATTAAGGTGTACGTTTGTACCTACTTTCGAGAATTGCATATCTCTTATCAACAGGTACAATTGCTCACTAAGCTACATACAGTTTTTTTTGAGCAATTCAACTAGAGACGCAAGATATAAAAAGTTTGTATATTTTCTTTATTGGGAATATAGAAATTGAGCGTGAAGTATTAGGTTACGTGATTTTATTGATTGTTTTTTATGTAAAACATACATTTATTGTTTATCGAGAATGTACAGATATTTTTGTTTATGAGCATCGACAAAAAGTGATTTTATTTATATTTTTATTTTTTATTATTTACCATTATCCTTTGTCAATTGCATATCAGTTTTATGTCACTATTCAATGATTTGATTAAATTACTCCGAGGAGTTATTAATTTTTAAAGAAAAGTGGTGCTCTTTATCCTCATATTTGGGTTTCTCAATGTATTTTTTGTTGCAAGCTAAGTCTTAATACTTTTTTCTTCATTTGTTATTTGAAATTAAATGAATATTGCGCGAACCCAACGTGTGTACAGTTCGATGATTAGTTTATGGAAAAAATAATTATAATCGCGTTGCACCACAAAGCGATTCCGATGTCAAATAATAATAGTATGCTTGTGGTAATTAATGATTTTGTCGCTTTTCGTCATCGGCTTCTCGTAAATTCGTGTGTGCTCCGTCTTTGTCGGGATGTTTCGGAAGCTATGATCATCAGGATTGTTATGATTTAAATTTGAACTTAAATATTGTCTCGATATCTGTGTTGCTATTCGTGGTTCACATTGTTATTATAACTTAATTTTGGTGAACGCTTATTTGAGACACAGTTCCCCAAATGCACATGAACACTCGCTACCTAATGGTGTCACCTCCAAACCACACATCAAGTCATATGCAATCCAAGATTTACTAACACAAAAAAGTAGTAAAAGTAAAAGTAGTAATGTTGACAAGTTCCCACCTCGGCAGAAAAAATCATAACCTTGCAAGTCGACCCGTATTAGAGGATTTTCTTCCATTTTCAGAGCGGCGATTGACATCGGACAATCGTGTAGTTCCATACCGAGATGCCACAGAAGCGAGGGATACTGAACCCATAGCTGAGAGCCACGGAGACGTTCCCGTGTTAGATGAGGCTAGCGGCAGCTGCATCGTTTGCATGAAGCACAAGAATGTGGTAGACTTCCAGTGCGGCCACAGCGCTTGTCCGGAATGTTCGTCTCTGCTCTCCATTTGCCCCTCCTGCCAGACGACCATAACCATCAAGACAAAACAGGCTCGACCGTCTACCGGGAATCGCTTGAACGGTTCGTATTTCTGGGAATGGAAAAAAATGTTTTATTTTTTACAATTGCTGGCACGTTTGTGCCAGTTTCTTTGAGTTGATTATTAATCCAGATTAATCATTGTGTCTAAATACAAGTTAACGTTATAAACATTAAAAAAAGTTTTCTGATGCACTGCTATATTTATGGTCAAGGCCATTCTAATTTAACCCTGGTTAAATTTTACTAGAGTATTCACGTAGTTTGGGTTCGATTATAGTACAAAGATTTGATTAAAAAAGCTCTAAATCGTAAAAAGATAACATACCCAATTTTCCCAGTATGCTTAAAATATGTTTATGAATTTTCTTTTTGTTGGTTAAACGTATACCACGTTTGTTTTCTAGAACGGGAACAAATCTCAATAAACAACAGTTCTTTTCCATCGAGTAGTGGTAGGCTCCCGGTAAAGGGAATGTTTACAACTCCTAGGAAGCAGATGAAAGGATACAGCAGCCGCTGCTTCATCTGCATGGAGAGGAAGAACAGTGTCGGATTCCCGTGCGGCCATGCTGCGTGCACTGTGTGCGCAACCCATCTGACTATATGCCCTTTTTGTCAGAAAACTATCGAAACATCGATGAGCCTTGAGCCCTCAGCAAATGCCGATCTGGGTTCCCGGGAGGAGGCTGAAATCTGCTGCATTATATGTGTGAAGAATAAGAACACGGTAGACTTCCAGTGTGGACACGGAGCGTGCTCGGCATGCGCAAGTCTGCTGTCCATCTGCCCCACCTGCCAAAAGACCATCACCAGCAAGACGAAACATGGTAGAACGTCTGCCGGTATTTTTTCGAAAGGTTAGTGTTTCCCTTAGCGTAAAAAATTCAAATATTTTAATTTAAGTTCAGTTCAACGCTTTTTCTTCTTCTTTAGCGCGTCTGACGTAGCAGATAGATCAAAAAGTCTCTGAGATCTAAGAACAGGTATTTGACGCTAAGCTAAGAATTCTTTAAAGTTCTTTTTAGCTGCATATCCATTTTTGCCTTAGATTTTTGTCGATGTGATTTAAAGTTATCGCAAAATGAGATACGTCCTCTTCGGTTAATCGGTGATGATAGTTGGCCGCGTCTTGGCTTCTACTGAAGTTTTCCATTTGTCACTTTCAACAGCTGAAGAACGTTCTCAACGTTCTTCATCTTTTTTTTTTTTTTCAAATGTAGCAAATTTATTTTGTGGTAACATAATTATAATTGATATAAATTTACTTTGTTAAAACCACTTATTTATTATTATTAATGTTGAACTTTTTCAATAAATAAGTGGTTTTAACAAAGTTAATTTATATCAATTATTTCTTCATCTTTCGTTGGCGGCCTCGCGAGACTCGGGAGTACATAGAATAAGTCACAATAGAGCGCCATTTATCCCCTAGAACCTCCTTTGGGGTCCAGTCTACCGGCCTCCCACCCCTAATTTAAATTAGCTGTGACCTCTTACTTATCGAGTTATACGACAACGAAAAGCGACGAAAATTCTATGAAAAGTAGAGGCATACTTTAATTATTTTTTTCATTATCTGTCTGATAACGCATATCTGGTCTAATACAGAGCGATTCCGCTGAAAGCCACTCCGATAATCTTCTACTATCTCCTCCGCATACGGTTCTAATGTCTTGAGAATGAATACTGGTAAATAAATATACGTATTCTGTAACAATCGATGTGATTCCTGTGTAGTTCCACTTTACGTCCTTTTTGTGGATCGGGATTAATTACTATTACTATTACTACGGGAGTTATTCTTTTATCCGGATTTCATTCACAATAGAATGTAGGTCTTTTATTGACTCATTTCCTTTGTGTTCTCGCATTATTCCTCTAATGCCTGCTGCCTTGCGTCTTTTTCATTTATTTCACAACACCGTGAACAACCTTGAGAGAAGATATATGCATTAAAGGTTTCACTGCGCTCGATATCGGTTTCATCATGTTGAAGAGATTGTTCAGATCATTTTTCTATGTCCGTAATCTATACTTATGAAACTCAATGTCTGTCTGTCTGTCTTTTCTCTATACAAATCTATACCGTTCATCCGATTCGATTCAAACTTTGCATACTTTTGCTTTATACATAGGCAACATTTCCCCCCTATTCTTTTAAAACTTTTCCCTCCGCTAATATATTTTAGATGCAAATCTGTACCGTTTGACCGATCGGACTCAAAATTTGGAAACTTATCCTTAAAGACTCGTCGGGTAACATATGTTACATTTCCTCCTTATTCTTTTAACCCTTCCCCTCCACTGATATATTTTCGATGCAAATCTGTACCGTTTAACAAAATTTGTAAACTTATTCTTTAAGACCCGGTGGGTAACAAAGGTGACATTTCTTCCCTCCCATTTTACCTTTTCTCCTTCCCCTTATATATTTTCGATACAAATCTATACCGTTCGAATCAAAACTTTGTTTCCCCTCACAAATTTATTTTTAACTTAATCCTTAACCCTTGCAACGCCGGGTACGAACAGCTAGTATACTAATATAAATATATACTTCATTAGCTACAAAATTAATTTCACCATGTTATGGTTTTTTTTTATTTTTGTTACTAGCTGTAACCATAAAAAATGACGGTAATTTTGCATGTTGGTTCCCGAAGAATAAGATTGTATTTATTAAAAAAAAAATTACGTTACGATGGACGGACGGACAGACAGTGAAATAATTATAATTGGGATATATTTTTTTTTTGTTTTATTTTGTTATAAAATTTCATACGATTTGACACAAAATAAAAGTGTGTTCTTCAGAATTAGCATGCAATACGATCCAAAACGTCGACCAGAAATGATATATATTTCTTTACTATTAGCAGAGCAGTCGTGGTTTGATAACACCGCCCTATCCCGCGCCTTATATTATCATCTTTTTCATTATTTAAGTAAGACTTGTGATATATCGTTAGCATTTTAGTATGCGCATTTTTATTGTAAAAGACGTTGCTCATTATTTATATCTCATAAAATGGATCTGTTCCTGGGACTCAGAGCATACGATACAAGCAACGTATCTCTAATGCGTCTATCTTCCCGTGCTATTGTTGTCTCAGTATCCATAATCTAAGATCCATGCACGAAGATAGGGATGATCAGTGTTCTGATAACCTTCTCGTTAGCGGACCTGGTGATGTTTACGTTTTGGCGTTTTTTTAGTTTGTGCACAAATATGATAGCAGGTCATTTACATATGGATTATCCCAAAAAACTCATAAGAAATACAAAGAAATATTTTAGGGATAGACCGCCGATCTCTTTTTTATAAACAAGTCATAGTCCCACCATTTTTGCGCCAGCCAATGGAGCTTACACTAACACTATTTTCTCCGCACCCATTATCGGCAACGCGACGTATACCGCTTACTCGGATAAGTTAAAAGATGGGTCTAAAATAATCCTAATTTGATGACTCTGGTCGGTGACGACGCTATATTAGAGCAAAACCCAATATTAAATCAAAAGCCAAAGGGTACCTTTTCTGTGTCCCGAACTCATCGCAGTGACCCTGCCATCCAAATAAAAGGCTTGTATCAGGGCCACAATTTCATTTATTGAATAATAAGCAGAATTTGTATAAAATTTCAATGACACTATGATGAAGAGCTATTTTTGCAGGTGGCGATGAGGAACAAGAGTTTACCGAATGCTTGGTGTGCTGCAAGTTTTATACTACCAATTATTGTGTCCTGGATCCCTGCGGCCACGCCCCGGCCTGCGATTCCTGCTCTGCTGGGTTGAAGGAGTGTCTCGTTTGTGACGTGGCCATTAGTAAGTCACAGAAAATTAAAACTCTAACGTTATATTCACATATTCTCATTAAAATTCATTAAAAATGCACAAAAAACTTTCACATCTTTTCTTGTAATTATTTTTGTTTACATTGGAAGGTCAAGAAATTCGCGCAATGAAATAAAAAAAAAGATCGATCTGATAACCCCTCCATTCTGCGAACTTCTTAACCTCCCCTAGTATGTTATGGTAAATAAAATATATGAGACGTGCGTTGAAGGCAGTAGGAATACAAGATCAGATAAACTATATATTAGATGATGGCCCTGTTTATAACTTCAAACCAAACCAAAACCAAATAGCGTGTATGAGAAGATGTATGAAAGTGGATACGTAAAGTTTTATTATTTTATTTTATTTTTATTGAGATAATAACTGAATACTTTATACAAAATATATTTAAAACTCAAGCCACTATTCCAATTACAAGTGTTTTCGCTCTCTAGCAGCACGCATAGTGATCATGTAAAATATGTAAATAAATATTATAAAGAGCACTTTGCTTACCTCAGCAAGAAAAAGGCGTGTTAAAAAGTTATTAAGTTTATTAATTATGTTATCATCATTAAAGTCGGTACCTCTTGTCCTGGGACTATTTTCAAAGATTGCTTAGGATTGTAACATAATACAACATAATAACAGTGATGTTCTGTCTTTTTGTCAAGGAAGGAATTTTATCGAGAATTGGGAGTTCAAATTAAAAGTCCTTGTTTTTCGGAGTTTTTATTATCTCGTAACAAATTATACCGAATCGCGATAATACAATAGAGGTTTAAATGTACCTAATTCTAAAAATATGTTCTCTCGTGCCGGTTATTTTCCAAGTATGGCGCGTCTCTTTTTAATCTCCCATCTCTTTCATTTACTCCCACAGATGTTCATCAAAAAGCATTACAATAACCTTAAATTTTACAGAGAGGCGAATGACGATGGATAATCGTGAAGTTCCATACCAAATCAGTGCACCAGTATCGGATGATAAATCCTTAGCAGAGAGCCACTGGAATTTTCAGGAGGAGGAGACGGAGGAAGCCGGCAGCCGCTGCGTCGTCTGTGTGAGGAAGAAGAATACGGTGGACTTCCAGTGCGGCCACAGCGCGTGCCCAGGATGCGCTGATCAGCTGTCCATCTGCCCCATCTGTCAGCGGAGCGTCGCGAGTAAGACCAGACATGATGAACCGGTTTCTACGCCTGTGCCTCTGAAAAGAGGTTCTCATTCTTATATGGATATGAAATATTTTTTTAAATATTTTTGACGTCGACCGGTTTCGAAAATACTAAATTTTCATAAAGATAAATGCAAATGCTTCATAATATAAATATGTAAGAAAATCAACCATCAAATTTATTTCTAGATATTTAAAAATTATCCAACTATAATACTGCGTTTGTCTTCTGCTAGTATTTTTAAAAATCATTTTTTTAAATTATATTCATCAGATATTGATTGCTGGATATCAATAAAGGTACTAAGAATGAGAGTTGAATTCATTACACAAAAGTTGTCAGTGGAAATGCAACGTCTTCTTCAGTTCTATTAAAAAATTTTTACGTTATTGCCAAAGTGCTTACGGCTTTATAGCTTCTGAATGCTATTTTCTCAGAGGCATAATAACAGCTCTTCTGCAAACCTTTGGAGTGGCTATGCTCCAAAGACGAGTTACAGAGTCTATCGGATTAGATGAGAGAATTGATATTTTAATCATCATAATGAAACATGTCGAAATAATTATATCTGTCAGGCAAAGCTTACAAGAAGGTGTAAGAGAAATTATACATAAATTAAATTTAAAAATTACTCGTCAGAAGCATTTTAAATTCTTCGTGTTTTTCAACGCTAATAAAATTTCTTAAAGTCTTCCCATGTTCACACATTTTTCATGATAAATATACTCAGTGGATGCCCTAAATTAGTCCTCATATACATTTATTTTGCCACTGTTGTCCAAAAAAGTTTTCCAACAGCGCTCAACAGGCTAATATCCCCATGATTTCCACACTCCATTATGAGATTCTTTGCCAATGTGAAGTTGTCTTTCAGAGTCGTGGTTCACAACTAAATTCAAAGACCATAATTTGGAATACGACGTAGATAAAACCAGTCTGCAGAAGCCTTGTGGACACAGACCTGCCCTCGAACCAGGATCTGCAGGTGTGGAGGAATGCCCTCTTTGCGAAAATACCATAGGTAATTCCACTCATTTATCTTTGTGGAATAGAATTGTGTATTTTTCAGAGAATCTACCTCGTTATTGTACGTACGATAAACTTGATTATGTTCTTGCTTTACAGATCAGCTAATATTGACAGACCTGGTTGACGCAGGTCCGTACCACAGAAATCTTGACGAGAAAAGTGGGGAGACCTTGAAAAAAAATCACGAAAAACCTAAAGATGGCAACATTGGCGATTTAAATCCTTCAGGTGAGTTCTTCGAAAGCAGAATCAGACTAATGTGAGAATGATAACTTGTGCCACTGTCAGTGTACGACTTGGAAGCCAGATTATAAGATTACTAGACCGACGAGCTTATGGCAGAGAACCATGAGTAATGATGGGTTCTGAATTATGTACCTTCATACCTTGTTAATAATAATGATGATGATGATAGAGAAATCATCATCAATTCTTGCCAATCAAATAGGTAGCAATTCTATAAATTTAATTAAGTTCGGTCTAGATTCGTAATTTTAATAAAATAATTAAAGACAAGTAAAAATTATATGAAGTGATGACGTATGGAGTGGAGATGAAGACTCTTATGAAGAACTTTTTTTTTCGTTTTCCACAATTTGCAAAAAATGCATCTGTTTAATTTCTTACACCTTCAGTGTTGGGATTTGTTTTGGGAAACTTTACAATGTCTTTACTAATTTTTTTTGACAAGACTTGTAGTTCTTTTAAAATAGTTTACAATTCCTTCTCAATAATGAATTATTTATCACCAGTCACTACTTCAAAATTTTGATTTGTAGTATTTTCACCTTCGACGACAGCGAACGCGCGTTTCACTTTCTGTTCACTCCATGAAGCTGACTAAACCAAGCGGAGCTACAACTTTACGCGTCGTCTTCTCAAATGTGCCTACTCCCACTCGGAACAACCATCGCTTTAAGGCGCCCAATTCAAATAAGCAAGTTACTCTGCCCCACCCTGTACTTGTTTTTTGAACATATCTACAAGTAATTAATTAATTTTCAGCCGTATTCTGAAATAATATATATTGCTATTTCTGTATCTTATTATATAGTTATTGTACAACATATTATTACTGCATATTGCCGCCAATGTTCAAGCTTTAAGTTTGAAAGGTTTGAAATTAGTGAATTCAATCAATTAGAAAGCTAACATTTTCATAACTCATAGTTGTGTATAAACGCTCATAACACACATTCATAATTGTGAAAAACTTTTGGTTGTTTTCTGATTGATTGAATATATTGATTTCAAACGTGTTAAACAAAAAACGTCAAAATTGGCGGCATTACAATTTAATATAATACCTGTCAAGATATATAAATATCAATATTGCTTATTTCAGAATACGGCCTTTAATATGGTATTTAGTCCTCATTTTGTTGTAATACTGCTGATCTCGGCGCAGGTTTATCCTAGTGAGGCGAGTGTCTAATTTTCTTACATATATAGGTATATATGTATTTAAGTTTACGATAAATAAATGAGAAATACTTCTAATATTATTTTAAAATTTGGTTTTAATTATTTTGTTTCACGCACATGTACTAAATTCTCGATCTAAATAACCAAATATTAACTCTTTGCACTCTACATTATTTTTTGTATGTACAAATATTAGATTTTATTTATAACTAGCTGTTCCTACCCGGCGTTGCACGGGTTAAAGATTAAGTTAAAAATAAGTTTGTGGGGGGAAATAAAGGTTCCATTGTTTTGCAAAGTCTCCAATAAAAACAATGTTTGCGTTTAATCTAGGCTGGGATGTATGGGAGGTCCAGGAGGAAATGTCATTTACCTGCCAGGTTCTAAAGAATAAGTATGTAAAAATTCAGATCGGCAAACGGTGTAGATTTATACAAAAAAATATATCAGGGGAGGGGATGGGGAAATAGGGGAGGGGGGAGAAGTTGTCTTTGTTACCTGCCGGATCCTATAAAATAATTTTGCAAAATTATTATTATTAGTTTTAATTTTTACTCTCATTCATTAGAAATCATTTGTTAAGGTTATGCAGTGCATGTAACAAAATGACTAGTACTAGTAGACGTACTTTGCTTGACGACGACATTGACTCACCTATTCTTGGATCGAACAAAAACCTTACTTGTGATAACTGGTTCACTTCCATACCTTCTGCAACTACTTTTCTGCTAGAAAAAATAACTCTTGTGGGAACTCTAAGACAGAATAAAAAAGAAATACCGCCATTATTCAAAGGCAAGGCTAAATTTGACAAAAATTCTGCTGTGTTTGCTTTAAGTGGAACCCTTACCATCATATTATCCACTTAAAGGTAGTAAAAAGACGATAGTAAACATATTTTTACAACGCACACTTCACCTGATAAGGACAAAACTGTTGCTTTGGCAAAAATGGCTGAATTTTCCAACAAAACAAAGAGCGGAGTAGATACGTTTGACCAACTCTGCCACAGATATTCAGTGTCCCGAAAGACACGACGCTTTCTGTTTTATAGCTTACTCAATGCAGTGGGTATTAACTCGGTGATACTGCTGAAGTTTAGCTCGGCTGAAAATAAAGAAAATATAGTCAACAGTATGTATGAATGTGGCCGAAGCAAAAGTGGTGTGCCAGGATAGAAGAGTGTGGCGTTCAATCCTCTCTGCCTACCCCTGCAGGGAAACGGCGTGATGATTAGTTAGTCAACAGTAAAACTTGCCTAAAAAAATATATAACAAAAAATTATAACACCTTGGGTTGAAGAACGAAAAAATTGGCTGACTTTACACACAATATCCGTCAAATTAAATGTGGAATTTAAAAAAAACTGATATTCCTGAATCTTTACCACCTGCCTTTTCAAAACAGGGGCGATGCAGGTTTTGTCCATACACAAAGGATCGCAAAAATAAAACTTTTTGCAAAAAGGGCAAAATGCCTATCTGTGGCGAGCATCAGATTAAAATATATGCTAAATGTGTAAACTAGATAACATATTACCAATTTACTAATTTTTTATGTTGATTTTACTCAAAGAATACAAATAAAACATTATAAATGAGGTAGAACTTTTATTTAAAAAATATTTCTAAAAAAATATATGGGTGCTCTAGCACCCTGGATAGGAAAAGTCCACTCTGTATACGGGTAGGGTTCTAGGGTTAAGAATAAGTTTCCGAATTTTGAGTCCGATCGGTCAAATGGTACAGATTTGCATCGAAAATATATCAGCGGAGGGAAAGGGGTGTGAGAATAGGGGGGAAATGTTGCCTATGTTACCCGCCGGGTTCTAAAGCACAAGTGTGCAAAATTTGAATCGAATCGGACAAACGGTGTGGATGAAGGAACGGAACAGATGAAGAAAAAAATACAAAAGCGTAACCCAAAAATATATACATAAATATTATGGACGTTAAAAATTAGAACTAAAAGTATTACACGTCGATAAACGCACGCGACGTTCGACATTCAAAATTATTGTGACGGATCGGAAACTTACAAGAAATAGCATAAGGGACGCGTACACAGCCTAGAGTGAGACTTACGTTGTGTCAACCTGCTCTCGGCTAGGGCATTAGTAGGGACGGAGTTCTAGGTGGAAAAAATTCTAGATGAAAATGAAAATCTTGGACGATCGTGGTTTTTTTGTTTTTTTTTTAATGCATTGAGACATTAAGGAACGCCCAGAAATGCTACGTGCATGCATTCCATTTTTAAATGCGAGGCCCGTTCACTTGCAACATGGAAATTGTTTAGTGGTTTCTTTTTTCGTTTTACAATAGCTGTTTGCACCCGGCATTGCACGGATTGAGGATTAAATTAAAAATTAGATTGTGAGGGGAAAAAAGGTTCCATTGTTTTGTAAAGCCTTATAAGAACATATTTACACGTAATCTGCATAGGCTCGGATGGATGGGATGTCCAGAGGGGAAAATGTTGCGCATGTTTACCACCAGGTCCTTGCTTTGCGTTGAAAACATATCATGCGGAGACGAATGGGTAAAGGGGGAGGTTGGAAATGTTGCCTATGTTACCTGACGGGCCTTAAAAAATAAATTGATAATTAAACCATGTAGATTTGTAGAGTGGGGTAAAAGGGGAAGGGGGAAAGTTGTCTTCGTTACGCGCCGGATCCTGAGAACAACAATATTAAATTTGGGTCAGATCGGTCAAACAGTGTAGATTTGTACAGAATATGAAAATATATGAGTTTTGTCGGTATTGAAAGTTTATGTAGCTTTTACGACCAGCAGATGGCGCTGTTTTACCAAAAAAGGCTTACTTATTTGGTATCGTTAGAAATGTTTTGTCTTATCTATACCTATAAAACTCAATGTCTGTCTGTCTGTTCTCTATACAAATCCACACCGTTTGTCCGATTCGATTCAAATTTTGCATACTCATGCTTTAGGACTCGGCGGGTAACATAGGCAACATTCCTCCCTATTCTAATGCCCTTTCCCCTCCCCTTGACATATTTTCGATGCAAATCTGTACCGTTTGACCGATCGGACTCAAAATTTGGCAACTTATTCTTCAGGACCCGGCGGACATTCTCCCCCTATTATTTTAACCTTACTCCTCCGCTGATATATTTTCGATGCAAATCTGTATGAGTTGACCAATCGGACTCAAAATTTGGAACTTTTACTTAAGGTCTCGGCTATATAATAAATCAATCAATAAATATAAAATAAATACTGTGTTAATATTTTAGGTATTCCTCCGTAATATTTTAACACATTGAATTAAAAAATAAAATTGATAAATTATCAAAATTTATCGGGTACATCAAAGATATTTTGCGAAATCGGAAATAAATTCACCGATACAATCAAATGTGTGCCAGTGTGCGTCGTATAAACAGCGCTGTGAGTAAGACGCGACGATACATGAAGAGTGTGCGGGAAGCGCGACATTATATTGGCGTCTCACTCTTGCCTACTTCGCTATAAAGAAGTGCGAGAAATAGAAACTCGGTATTCTTAGTCGTGTTTTGCCATTTCGCAGTAGCGAAGGGAAAAACTACATTTCAAAATGATGACTACAACACACACACATTCACCAGTTTGAAGACTACAAAGTTTACACTACATTTGTAGTAAAAACTAAATGAAGTAAAATTATAGTAGTAGTGAAATAATTATATTTTTTCCCAAATAAAAAGTTGGTGACTAAAAACAAAAAAAAGATCGCCGGAAAAAATATATGAACATATCGAAATATTTTGGTAAAATAATATTTGGCGATCTAAAACAAAAAAAAGGTCAACGGGAAAAATATTTAAGACAAATTCCGATATTTTCTCCTAAGTAACATAAAAAAGGTCGCCAACCAGATCGCTCCCAAAATTGTTCAAACCATGGGGGGGGGAGTTGTTTCAGTTTCCAAAACTTTCTT
>JADDOH010006051.1:0-13361 GCA_016648135.1 Agrypnia vestita | reverse complement strand
TTTTGGCCGCGACTCTCCGCGCACAGGGACGTATTAGCTCCCTCCGTTGCGGAATTTAAACATAATTTGTAACCATTTATTATTATTTTTATTGGCAGTAAGATTGATCCACAAAGTAACTATGTTACATAGAAAGTGAATATTCTCGAACAATATAATACTGGAAGAGTACTATTCGCTATAACACAATAAACTATTAATGTAAGTTAAATTAAATTTTTAAATTCAGTGGAAGATTTTTAAGATCGTTTTGCTTTTAATTTTTTCCCCAAAACAAAATAAATAAACAAATAAATAAACACACAGATACACACTCACACAACCCACTATTGGACATGTTTTTATTATTCTTTTATCGATTGTATGTATGTGTTTTCGCGTAATTGGCCCAAAACTCTGTGCATCAATTATTGTCTTTTCTTCAAAGATTGATTAAATTATATGGCTGTAAGAAACCCAATAAATGAAAACAAATAAAACAAATAAGTAAATAAACCTCCAGTGCCGCAGGCAAGGCGTCGGATTAATTCAGTGCTCATTTATTGCCAAGGCACTGGACGCCTCCGCTGATAACTATATACCGCTCACCATGTTCTTAGAGGTGTGTTGAAAGATTGCTAGTATCTGTCGAATCGGTCTCAAGTAGTTGTCTGTATTTGTACGTTTATCATTGTTACATGCTCTTGCTATATCCGTTCCACTTCACATTATTGTTCCTCCCGTCTTCGAATTTCCATCACACTATGTTCCCCTATGTTTTTGGTACTTATATGCTTGCTTTTTACTTGCATTTACTCCTATATATATTTGTTTCATTTATCCATCCATCTATAAGATCCCCATACGCTTTATCCTTTTATTTCATGCGTATATGGGCCGCAAATTCATATTATTTTATTTACAATATTCTTATCTAGATTGTTGCGCGGTATGATTGATAATCCCCAAACTATGCAGAGCATTGGTTTGTATGCTCCTGATAATTACACTAGACATCGTCAGCATAGATTGTTTCACATTCCAATATACAGGACCAACCTGCCGATGGTTATGCCTGTTGGAAGAGCCACAGCCATGCCGAACAAAATCGCTTTGGGTAATGATATATTCCATGTGTCTGAGGGGGTTTTCCGAAGCGGGACTCTCCTACACCTTTGACCAGATTTATGTTATTTTTAATTTATTAAATATTTTCATTTTTGATATATACTTCTAATATGTATGCCTTAAACATTTTGTTTGTCATGTACATATTATCATGAAATAAATTGAATTGAATTGAATTGAATTGAATACACTTGTTCCAATTATGTTTTGTGGTTATTACTAGCAAACCCGGCGAAATCTGAGCTAGAATAGCCAATCGTATACACGTTACCCGTCCTGTTGAAACTACGCTAACGTAGGGCAGGTTTGTAGTGATTACATAGTTAATATATTGTATCTATATTCGAGTATATTATTTTCTTGTCGTGCCATTAATATGCTTACACGTTATCGTTATCTCTTTCCTAACCGTATATACCGTCATTGCACAATTACCTATCTGTTGTAAAAGCCTGAAGAGCGTTAGTCTACAGATAAATATAATAGAATTATAGTTAACTTTTCTATCTGCCTACGTTATCCGATTCCCGCGAAACGAAAATAAATCATTATCCGCTCAGTTAAGGTCACCCCTCTGGTATATCGTATACGTTTTAATCCGTGTTATTACAAATTATTTATGGGCGTTTTCCTCTCGCGATCCCCCGATTAGACCTGCCTTCCTTACCTTTGCTCATATTCTGCTATCTCCCTCGCGCGGCAATCCACTTAAGAAGGCGATTAATGACGTTTAAGCGGTTTCAAAACCACAGCAAAAAAGTCTATAATTCAGAAACCTCGTGGAACTGTCAATATCATCGTCACCCTAGAGTAGACGTTAATCGGTTTTTTAACGGCCCTAAACGCAATAATCGCGACCCAAATCTACGAAAGCCGTGTTCAGTATTTTTTTTGGGAAGCACATGTGGACCGCTCGGACCGCGCCGATCGTCAACCATTTGTACCAAACGCGGCTTTACCACAAGATTAATATGTTTTATAAGAATTGAATATTAACTGCTCGTAACCTATATCCGATCAATCGCTACTAACTCCCTCCCAATACTAGCGTTTCATCATTCCCAAATTTTTGTAGCTCCAATACTACGGCCAGTTTAGCTCAATTTTCCCCGCGTAGCATTTAAATCATCTTAGAGTTCAAAATAAAAATAATATAATAAAAAAAAAAATCTATAGAAACAGGTGATTCATCACAAGGTTAGCTTCTCATTTCATGTAGTTTTTGTTTTGTAATACTATTGTATTTTGTAGTAGTATTATCCGTTCCATTTTATTTCCGTTGTGTGTAAAAGTGTTAACTATTATAAAATAATTTTAAATTATATCTAATTACATGACCTCTCGCAAGCGTGAAAAAAGTCATATTTATTTTTGACCGCTGGGAATGTACAAGCAGGTAAAAGAAATGTTGTGCTTTTTGAACAAAAATTTGCCAGTGGTGAATTTAAAAAAAAGTAACCCATAAAAACCAAGTTTTTACAATACTCCCTTTCTCATTTTCGGGTTTCGTGTCTACCATATACGTCGGAATCTCCATACAACTTGTATGAAAAATCCATTAAAAATTTGAAAAATCCAAAATTATACTATAAATTTTTTTAACGAAAATTTGATAAACCTTATTGATCGTCGACACGAGTCTACTTGCAAAGTTTCAGCTCGATTGGATCACGGGAAAAGGATTAAAAATCGATCCAAAGTTTTTTCGTCAAGCAAGCAAGCAGACGCCACGAGTTAAAAGAAAGGAAGTAATTATTAAATCTCTTAGTAAAAAATGAACAGTGGTATATTATTTATTACCTTGTTGTATTATTATTCGTATTTGTATTCGCCGAATAGTATGCTTGATATTATTGGTATTCGTATTCGATTCGTAAAAGTAGTATTCGTTGCATCACTAATTAATTTATTTTAAATAATTTCTGTGGTATTTTTACCTGAGTGTAAAAGTATTCGGTATTCTCAATAATACTCCGGCGTTAGATCACACGTGTATTTCAGTAAGAATATGATACTATACAATATTAGGTTTATCTCGCTACCGTCTGTCTTCACGAGCAAGAAGTAGCGCGCCTATCATTCCGCATCAGTACTATCAGCCGCGCACACACACACAGACACACATGCACTTCGAGACATACGAAAGACTTCTTGAAGTAAAGATAAATCATTTTGTGTTTTTTATTTCATTAATATTGTAAGTGGACTGCGGTTAACAATTATAATTAAGACTATGGTTAGGTACTTTTTTCGTTTTGATTCTCTTCTCTGGATTATTTTTTTGTTGTGGTCAATATTTCCGGACCCATTCCATGGGTATCAAATGAAATACGATATTAACACGGGCGTATAAACCTACGATTTATGTATAACGTAAAGTAAAACAAATATATTAAAAAAACGTATTTTTACTCAATAATATTTTAAGAAATAAGTTTATTATTTATTGAAAGGCCAACCTTCCCAATGGATAAAGTACTCGGTTTGAAGTGTCTATAATTTCTATGTGTTTTGAAAATATATTAATTTTCACAGCCGCAATTCAATTGATTCGCAATGTGTACTTTGATACAATAATTTTCCATTTTATATGGAGTCGATTATTGTGTTTTTTTTTATATGGACCTTTTAATCCACACATCTTTTCGGATAATCGATAGTCTTATATATCTAAAAAGAAAATCGATTTAAATAGAAACTGATGAATTTCGGTTAAAGTTATATTCCGACCTAAGGAACAATTATAATTCAAAATGCAAAATTTTAACATAGTTGTTAATAGCAAGTGTCTCAAATGCTCTCAGTATATTACAGTATAAGTAATGTTCCTATACTCTCTATATAATCTACTTTTATAGACATGAATATTTTGTTGTTAAATTATTAATCATTACAGATCGAATGATAAAGAATGTCGATACAAATAATTATTTAAAGGATTTAAATGTAGTTTTAAAGAATCTAATTTAAAATAATTGGTGCTCAGAATGTTTAAAACGAATACAATTTTTGGCGGTTTTGCACTCAATACATCTGTTGGGTACGAACAATTGGACAGTATATGTTCCCCTGTGTCATCCCACCTTTATTCGCTCTCCCCCCCCTTCTCACCAGGAGACTGTGGGTAATGCAGTTCTCTCTTCGTTGTCGGGCAAAAACCGGGACAGGGCCGGCTGTGTGTAATTTTGTCGTCGCCTTTTCGAAGTTTCGGAACTTATATCGAAATCATATTACCTATTTGTGTATGTGCTTAGAACAAGATATTCAAAACAATATACAGTCCACGATGAACCAGGAAGCGACGGGAGACTGGAGAATCTTCGGAATCCGTCTTTCGTGTTTCCATCCTTCTTCCTTTTCATCTCACGCAAGGCTATATTCGCATCGATATCAATATCGATATTAAATTGGAAAATTTTCCAATAAAATGCTTCAATGAACTCAATCCTGATCAATATTCTTCTAATATTATTTACCTTCTGCTGACTAACTTGTTTGCTCTGAGGCTCAGACCCAGCAACTAAAGATTCGTGATATCGATGAACATACGGAAACAAAGATTCTGTAGCACAAAGAATTATTTTCTGTGTTAATGTAAATCTTCAACTTTGGAAAATAAATGACAACTTAACAACGAGTTATTTTCAGAAATAACTAAAACTATAAAAAATCCTTGTTGTATTGGAAGGCGTGTGTTTCCATGTAGTCTGAGATTCAGTTCTATAAGGACCTGAATCTGACGACGCGAACTAATTGAGAACAATATTTCTCATTTACAAAATATAAGCTGAGACACGAATTTCACTAAAACTAATTCATTCTGTCTTTAATATAGCAATATTCATTCCTTACCTACATCGTTCGTATTCTACGATGTTTTAATCGTTGTTAAACTGAATACATATAGCATTCTGTGTAAGTTCAATCTTAATTATAAAGCAGAAAAAATAAAAACCCACCCAACCATCCAAAAGATGGAGTGACAGCTGGCAGATCAACTCCCAAGAGGATAATATCACAGTATACTAAGAACAATAATACGTCTTCATACAAACTGGCCGCTACCCATTAGAATGTGTGCGTGCGTGCTCGGCGCCGTGTACGCACGCACTGTGACGCATACATTGACATAAAATATGGGGGCCGAAGGCGGCAGCAGTAAGGGCCGTGCCTTCGGTGCCATTCGCGCTCGCAGCCGCCGTTTTAGAAAAAAAATGCACTTCCTGAAAAAAATGCCTTTTTTATGTTTGTGGTGCTAAACTAAAAAGGTGTGTTGATTATCACAAAGACTGTGAGTTTTTAAAAGTCTACGTTGATGTTAATCAGCGTTCTTGCAATTTAAGTGCAGAAACTAGGTATACTAATCACAGAAATTTTCGGGTTTCGTGTCTACCTTATGCGTCGGAATCTCAGACGCTACGAGTTAAAAGAAAGGGAGTAAAAATAAAGTGATAACCCTAGAGTCAATGCAAGAGTAGGCTAATAACTCGCCGACAGGCCGGAGATAAACTACTGTTCTGGGTATACTGTGATAATATAGTAGCCACAACAGGTCAACAGGCCTATACATCGATGAAGAAGAAGAAGATGAAAAAAAAACTTTATAGCGGTGCGTCGTGACATCTGAAACTTAAGCTCACTACGTCATTTCCATCGTGAGATATAAAGTTTTGAAATATCCAATATCAAACATAATAATTTCGTTGTCTGTTTGTCCATCCGTCCATCTATCTATCTATCTGCTTTTCTGTCCCCGTAATTTCGTATAACGTTCGTAATTTCGTTCGAATTCACGAATAAAAAAAAAATTAAAACGGCCGGAGATGGGGCTTGAACCTGGGCCAGCAAACCCGAAAGCGGCAACGATAGCGATGTCGCTATCGCCGAGCCTGCATTATCCGTCAAAATTACAGTACATAATAAGACTTAGCAAAAACGCGAACCGTTTCATGTTCCACCCAATTGCTAGGGTTTAGAATAGTACATTTAACTGCCGGAAGGGGAAATACAAGAAAATCATTAAAAATTTTGATAAAAGTCGTTATTACTATTTCATGGGTGTCGGCTATAAATAAGTAAATACTTATTCTTTAGCAACCGCCATTTAAAAGTACCGTCATTTTTGACGGGTTACAGCTAGTAAGTACCATAAATATCTATTTTACAATGTGAAAAAAATGCGTTTTTAAAGAAAATGTGCAGAAAAATTATTTGAATATTCATGAACACCAATGAGATGAGACAAAAGTTACTTAGTTGAAAATTTTGTTAAAACTGTTGACAAAAAATTATTTGATTTCGGAAATCACTCGTTCAATCTTGGTGCGAAAATATTTATCCACGATAGCTGGTGCTCCAACATGCACTTTATTTAACATATTCAAACGAGGGATTGGCTTGACGAAAAAGCGCTTTGGAGAGATAAAAATGTATGAGACGCTGTCGTAAACATTACAGATTCAAGGTAAGAAGAGTGTTCACCGGGAAAATGGTCCTTCACTGCACTTTAAGGTAACTTCGTGCGGCACCTGTAAGCCGGGGGGGGTATCGCGGAGAGTCGGGCTCCAGACATCCTGCTCCGCGCGGAATAAATCATTATCTGCAAACTTTTACAAATATTTTTTTCTTAAATAAATTTTTAAATATCAAAATTCAAAAAAGTAACCCTTAAAAACCAAGTTTTTACTATACTCCCTTTCTTTGTAAAATATAACAATAATTAAAGACGAATTAAAACATATAACATAACACTAAACTTGCAGAAATTTAATATATTTCTAAAATGGCAGATGTTTTGAGATGTCAAGATTTTGATAGATTCAATTATCATCAATATCGTTCCTTATCAATTTTATCATCCTTTCAATTCCGTTATCCGTTCACTTATCCATTCAATTATCATCAATATTGAACCTTATGAATTTCCAGCGTCAAATGATTTAGTCAGAATCAGATATGAGTAATGTAGAATTCTTCAAAACTAAGCAGTAATCTAAAAGAAATAAACTATTATTTGTTTTTTCCCAAAAAAAAACAATTTTGCTGTCATCTGTGAACCAATTGTTTTGTAAATTTTTGAAATTCGTAGTGATGTACCTATTATACCGACGGAGTAATTCAAATTTAGAAAATATTCCGCGACGTTATCGGGCTGCCGTTGTTGTAATCAAACTTTTCTAATGATTCCAATTTGAAAAAACCAATAAAATTTCTAAAAATCCGAAATTATACTATAATTTGATAGATCTTCTTGATCGTCGCCACGAGTCTGCTTGCCAAGTTTCAGCTCGATTGGATCACGGTAAAAGGGTCAAAAATCGATCCAAAGTTTTTGTTGACGGCAAGCAAGCAGACGCCACGAGTTAATATAAAGGGAGTAAAAATACACAGCAGACCGGATAGCTTACATCTTTTTTCTAAGTCCGATAAAGCATATGTATCATGGCAGATCTCTTCAGCTTTTGTATTGATAAAATGATCAAATTCTGATTTGACACTAATTTAATGCCGATTATTATTACTATAGATGTGAAAATACAGACACACTTCTTTTTTAGTTCTTCTTATTTAATTTTTGTGAGTCGCGTTTCGTCTTGAGGGCATTATCAATCTCACTATTTTACGTTTAAACTCTTGTATTTATTTGAAATCTATTAAACTGCTGTATCATTTTAAGAATTTGAATAGGTTTTGGTATTTAAGCATGATTTTAAGAAAAAAAGTGTTCAAATACTAAAGATAAACTAATTAAAGGTAATACAAATATAAATGGAAGAGGAAAGCAATATTATTTTACATACATAAATGATAGTGACATTCATATTAGATAGTTTTTTTTTTATCTTATTAAGAATCATGTTCAAACATTTTTTTGTAGCTTGTTGGTCTTGTGGTTAGGACACTCGCCTCGTGATCCAATGGTCGCGGGTCCGAATCTCAGCCCAGACTAGCAAGTTAGTCCTATTTTCATAGCACAAGCGTTTAGCTTAGTTTGAAAATAGTAAGAATATTGATGTGACACGTATTCCGTGTTCGTATCTCTATTTATTTTAAAAAATATAAAAAATATATATTATTCTCTAAAAATGCGGGAGTTCCAATTTACAGTCTCAGATACATTCTACAAGACCGTCCTTTTGATGATTTAATCCGTATACCTGGTATATCTATAACAGAGAAAAAATTTACGTCAGATTCAAATCCTGTATAATGTATATTAATGGATATATCTATCTATATATACATAAGACTTTTTCGACAATCGAATAATTAGTTTATTTATTAAAAAAAGTTAAGATGATGATCTGGCAATTCCCTAAATGTTTTTTTCAGTTTGTTTAACTGCGTTGCGAGTAGGGATTATGATCCCGGATCCCTATTCACAATGCAGTTAAAAAAAATGAAAAAAAATAAGATAGGACATATTGCCAGTTGTTCACCATCGATGTGTACATAATGTAGCCAGTTTTGGGTTTCTTTAGGCGAATGGGAATTACCAGAAAAAAACATATATGTATACAGAATACACCGGAAATAAGTCATTCGCGCGCATGTGAAAGGTATATTGAACGACAGAATGAAGAAATCCAGAGCAAATGTAGAGCTGTTTGTAGCGTAGTCGATAGAAAAAATAATGGGTCACATCTAAATCCGGGGCCAATTCGTACATTTATACAACTTCTGATATATCTATATTCGTGAGTCCCTCTCTTTAAGTCCTTTAAAGACTTTTGTTGTCTCATTCAGTCTATTTTGGTGTAGTTAAATGATATTTTGTGAGGTAGGTGATATTTTTTTCCAGGTTAAGGCTACTGAAACTTAAAGCATCGAGAATACCCGCGTACTGAGAACTCTTTACAACTCCTTGGTGCGGAGTAGACTCGAGAGTGGCTCGATGATCTGGGGGCCACATGAGAGCAAGTACTCTCTTATGGTGGAGAAAGTCCAAAAGAAGTTTCTGAGATATCTCTACATGAGAGAGTACGGGCATTATCCTTGGCTTTACCCAACCGAGTTTCTCCAGGGTATGCTTGGCTACAATAGTTTAGAGACTAGAAGGAATGTGTATTTGATTACACATTTTTATCGATTGTTGCGCGGTATGATCGACAATACTGAAATTATGCAGAGCATTGGTTTGTATGTTCCTGATAATTACCTTAGACATCGTCAGCATAGATTGTTTCACATTCCAATATACAGGACCAACCTGCCGATGGTTATGCCTGTTGGAAAAGCTACAGCTATGCTGAACAAGATCGCTTTGGATATTGATATATTCCATGTGTCTGAGGGGGTTTTCCGAAGCAGGATTCTCCTACACCTTTGACCAGATTATACAGGTCACTTCTAATTGTTTAATAATTGTTTAATAATAAATTAGTATTTTAATACACAATATGTATATGTGTGTGTATGTATGTATGTATATGTATATGTGTATGTATGTATACATATGTGTTTATGTATATGTGTATATGGATGTGTATGTATATGTGTATATGTATATTTTTAGATGTAAGTTAATAATATGTATGCATTGAACATAATGTTTGTAATGTACATATTATGTAAGAAATAAATAAAAATTGAAAAATTGAAAACTAAAAAAAGCACAAAAAAATTTCATGTGTTCGTTCCCGGAGCAGTACGTAGCGTAAGCCTACTGCGAAACGTAACCATATCAAATAATTTATTGTGTTGGAAAATTAAGAAGAAAATTAAAAAGGAATTTTTGGATTACAAACTCATAGTTTATACTAATATTTTTGCCATATATTGGGGTTCGTCTTTGACAATTATGTGATTTTGTGTATGACTTGATAAATTATTCATTTAGCAGATATTTATAGCATACCTTAATACGTTTTAGTTCGCGGAATATTTTGGGAATTTTTGTTTATTTTTTAGTAAAAAGTATCTTTTAGTAGAGCTTGGTCAGAATACAATAATTCGCTCAATTTTTTCAGCTTATTCACGACGTATATTTTCAAATACTAGTCGCTAGGATTCGGTAGAATTTGTCTCGGCCAGATGGACTGAAGGCTAAGGCGAAGGCTGTATTTATTACCCATACAAAATAAGGTTTACAGAGACCCAAAGCCTATAGAGGATGTTGAGTTTTATAGCGTTCTCGATACCAATCCGTCCCGCATGATAAGCCCCGTGTGTATGGACATTAGTTTGACAACCCGGGAAGAAACAGATTGACTTTGAAATTGCGTATTTTAAAGCATATTTCTTAGTATCCGTTTTAAAAGAATTATGCAAAATTTTTCTTTGGCCATGACTTTGTGTTAAATATAAAATTATTATATCATTACATACCTGAATTGAAAATTTATTCGAAAACTTAAATTATTGTGAAGTTATAAAAATATTATAATATCGCAGCGGTGGGAGTCGAAATTAAATACTTGATAGAAGTCAAAAAGATTATTTATCACCAAAGTCACTGGCCATTAACTTAACTAGGGCACAATTCTGTAATTCGCAGTGTTTCGCTACTGACAATATTCCACTTGTCTCTTGTATACCCACTCATTCACGTCCTTTGTATTGCTCCAGTTTGCGGTAGTCTTTTCACTCGCTTTCTATATTTTCTCTTCTTTTAAAACTCACGTCCCTCGCGCTTATATAAGGTATCTTCTAGCTTGTGATGGCTCCTCTTCTTCGCCTTTCAGCTCGATCCTACTCCTAACTGAGTTTACGCCTTGTTAGAGGCAAACAAGCTATCTATCTACGTCGGATGAAGGCTCTACGGTTTTTAACGTAGTATTTCCAAACACCCTCGCTTTATTCAAGACCTCCCCAGTTCACGTTGTGTAATTTTTTGTTTCGAACTATAGGGGATGAATTGGTTTTGTGGTAACCCTATCGCAAGCTAAACTTAAATTAAATACTGGGGTATGAAGTTCGTGAATGTTCATGGAAAACGCAAACAAACTACCTAGCACGTCAATTAAGCCCTACGGTGCAATTGCTAAACATACTATGTTCCGTGGCCCTATATTATTTACCTATCATTCCTACGGACTGAAACCACTGCATCTGGTGTAGCTGCGCTTCCAGAGTGCGCGATCCTCTGCTTCCATGCCCTCTCCGCTCGATCCCCCATTGTCCTACCTGTATGGGATCGACCGCCATCCACTGGAAAGGTTAGTGACGTGCCGTTATCACATGCGCATGCACATATAGAGTACATAGATCCCCTGAAAGCCCTCGAGTCCTTCGTAGCCGCTCCTATGGATGATTCCGTCTTCGACGCCCTCGCTGATTAATAATTTTATCTTCCGCCGTTATCTCGCTGTGCTTATTCCTTACGATCTTTTATATTTACTCTGCATTATCTTTATATCAATTACATTGTTACGTTTATTTACTAGCCGGCCTAAGTTCCGTCACCTGTATCTGGCCCTATGTCTCATTCTAGTGGTACGTTGGGTTCTAATGGATAAGGGGTTTGTAGAAGGTATGTGTAAATGTATGTGTACGCGGAAAATGTGGTTGCTTTAAATTCGGCCCCTCCGTACCCAAAGGCTCATCGGTGACTGATCCCATCTTCCTTCTCCCGACACGAGTTCCGGATACGTTGACCTGAGCCTGGATGCGCCTTTTCATGTTGGGCCTCTTCTGTGCAAAGTACCGCACCATCCCTCGCGTCAGTGTCTGGCGTCCGGGCTCAGAGCCAGTTTGCCCCCCGAATTCCAACTCCTCCAGGTTAAACTAAGTTAAACTACGGTATATATACTGAAGCTACTGTAAAGATGGTCCCGGGCCACCTGTCAAGTCAAAAATATGCGAGTGGGGAGGGGGAGTTTCCTAGGCTCCCCAACCCTCGCCTGTGAGCAACTGCAGCCCATTGGCCATTCGCGACACTACAGTGACTGCAACCACCCTCCCAGGTAGTACTTATTATAATCTGGTATGCATCAATACGTTCAATCCATTCCAGACGAGGGAAGACATCCGCACGGGTGTTGTGCCACCCGTGAAGAGCCCCCTCATACACTACGTACGAATAGATACATACTAATAAAATATAATATACATACATATACATACATATACAATACATAAATAAATACTTGTAATGGTTGGTTGCCATGTGGTTTCACGAGGCCATGACCCCTCGTATTAGTAGATGGAAAGGTGGATCTGGACAGTAGGGATATGCCTAGCCCCTGGCCAGGGATGTCGGTGTATTTTCTCCAAATGGTGTACAGCTAGAATCCTGCCATCGATGATGATGGGATCTGCCTAATTATCTCCGACTGATGTGTAACTGGAACCCTGCCATCACTGATGAAGATGATGTTGTCACTATCGAAACGTCACCTGATGACATTTAGCTGAACCGCCGCTAATGATGATGATGATGATGATGATACTATCGTAACGTTTCCTGACGATATACAACTGGGACACCGCTAATGATGACATTGATGATGCTATCGAAACGCCTCCTGACGATATATAGCTGAACCACCGCTAGTGATGATGATGATGATGATGATACTATCGTAACGACTCCTGACTATATATAGCCGAAACACCGCTAATGATGGTGATGATACTATCGTAACGACTCCTGACGATATATAGCTGAAACACCGCTAATGATGATGATGATGATGATGATGCTATCGAAATGCCCGCTGACTATATATAACTGGGACACTGCTAGTGATGATGATGATGATGATACTATTGAAACACCTCCTGACTATATGTAACTGGGACACTGCTAACGATGATGTTGATGAAGATACTATCGCAACGCCTCCTGACTATATACAACTGGGACGCTGCTAACGATGATGTTGATGATGATACTATCGAAACGCCTCCTGACTACATACAACTGGGACGCTGCTAATGATGGTGATGATGATGATGCTATTGAAACGTCTCCTGACAATATATAACTGGGACACTGCTAATGATGATGATGTTGATGATACTATCGAAACGCCTCCTGACGATATAAAGCTGAACCACCGCTAGTGATGACGATGATGATGATACTATCAGAACGCCTCCTGACTATATGTGACTGGAACACCGCTAATGAAGATGATGATGATGATACTATTGAAACGTCTCCTGACGATATACAACTGGGACACTGCTAATGATGGTGATGATACTATCGGAACGCCTCCTGACTATATATGACTGGAACACCGCTAATGAAGATGATGATGATGGTACTATTGAAACGTCTCCTGACAATATATAACTGGGACACTGCT
>JADDOH010006050.1:0-34884 GCA_016648135.1 Agrypnia vestita | reverse complement strand
ACCTTTCTCATTAAACCCTTGCTGGGCGGAACATGAAATGGTTCGCGTCTTTACTTATGTACTGTATCTTTGACCGGTACGCAAGTTCGGCGGTAGCAACATGCGTTAAGCGGCCAGTTTGGGTTTGCTGGCCCGGGCTTCAAACCCCATCTCTGACCGATTAATTTCGTTTTTTAGTTGTGAATTCGAATGAAATTATGGACGTTACACGAAGTTACGAGAGATGGACGGACCGATGGACAGAAAACGAAATTATTATATTTAGATTACACATATTTAAGAATGTTTCAGATTAAATTTGAAAATAATTAAAAGCTAGCCCGCTTTGGACATATGCAATTTCAAGCTTATTTTCTCACCCCGAGCTAGTCGGCGATGAGAAATTAAGCGGGACAGTCAGGCTCTTGACATGGCGTAGCTCAGTTATTTTAACGGTGTAGATTTTTCGCAGTGTCCAGAGGCAGTCGAGGTTGCTTAAAAATTGCGAGCTTCGGGTTGCTTGCTTATTTCGGTCGGTTTCGGGGAATAGATCGTAGATACCACAGGGGTCTAAAACATCCCTTTGGGTGAAAGTCCAGACGTACGGATTTAAGCTCGGGGATGGTGAGTTTCCGACCGTGATCCGGGGTTATAGGTACCTGTTATTGTGAAACGGGAGAAGCCCAACACAGTCGGAATCGTATCAGAAGAATTTTCGCAAGTATTCAATATATTCAAAAGTGCACTACGGATGTGATTCGTTTATTTTGCACTTTAATTTAACACGCGCGTTCGACATTAGTGTAACGTTATTACAAGTAATGGATGAGTCCTTAAATTTAATTATTACTGAAACATAATTATATGAATTTTAGATGTCGCCAGTAACTTATTTGCATAATACATTTCATTTATATTTCAACGGTCCCAACGTATACTGTCGAATCTGCAAAAAATCGATTTTGGTTTTTTAAGTTTATGTTAATTTATATAGGAGCCGTTTTTTGCGTAAGAGTCGCTTCAAGGGCGATTTACAGGTGCGACATCTCGAAAAAATGAGTTTTTAGGCTCTTCTTGAAGCGCTCCTGGTTTTCCGTAGATCGCAGCGCTGGAAGCTGCTGATTCCACATAGCTGGGCCCGCAAAGCTGAAAGCACGTTCCGCAAACTTGGTGGCTTCAGGTCGCTTTCGTACTACCAGCCTGCAGAGTACCTCTGATTTAGCTGACCGCAGTGTGAGCCATCTTCCAGTATACCAATTTACTCTATATTTAGTATTTAACTTAACACGAAAATTTAACTTCTTTTAAACTTTGTCCGAAAATATAAATAAAATTGAATGTTTTGAGAGAGTAAAACGGAAAAAGAATTTTTGCAGATACGACAGTATACGTAGGGACAGTCGATTTTGTTATGGTTATAATGATCTAGCTGCCTGCTATCATTTACCAGTTGATTAATATGAGTATTAGAATATATGGCGTCGCCATGAAGTTTCCAGGGTCAGCGTACGGAAGACATCTTATTAGAGATTCTTCTCACACTCTGCTTCCTTGTTCATTTACAGTAATCACCAATGTCTCCCTCTCTTCAACCAACATACCAAAAGGATGAATGAAATCTTTTCCCGCATTTTGTAGAAAACTTGCCATTATGGCGGAGTTCCTGTAGAATAAAGGCCTTCGTTCGTCTCGCTATCCATGGAATTATCACCTTATGAAAGCACTATATCTCCAAGATGTCGAGCATGTTTTTAAATTCTTTCAAAACAAACCTTTCCAAAAGTTTTAAATATTATTTTTTTTAAATATTGAGTTTTTAATTTTGAAGTTTAATTGAATGTTGGTAAAAAAAATAAAAAATGCAAAAGTGAAGTTAGATTAGAATTTTGGAATATGTTAAGACGATCGTCCAGAAGATTGAGCAAATTTCACCTTTTTTTTTCATATCTTCTCTTGCGTTTTTTATCACATTTTTGTACTGATATATCTCATTTTAAAATTCATTCATCAGATTACGTATATTTTAAATACGGATATCTCAGATTATCAACTATCTAAAAAGGATTGAAAAAATATACAAAAATAAAAAATTATAAAAAACTGTATTTTTTTAAATATAAATTGTATATAAACAAACTAACAGATTTTGCAATAATTGTAATAAATTTAAGATAATCGTTTACTTTGTAATATTATTGAATAAAAAAGACATCTCACGGGCCATTCAGTCATAAAAGACCCACAAAGTGGAGATATTTTATTCATTTTTAAAACATCGAAGGTTTGGTAATTTATTAATCAATTATATAATTTAGTTTGTGTTATTTTAATAAGATATACGTATTTAAAATATACGTAACTTGGTACTAAATTTTAAAATAATATATTTCCTTAAAAAAATGTGATAAAAATGCAAGAGAAGATATTAGAAAAAATGGTGAAATTTACTCAATCTGCTGGACGATCGCCTTAAACTTTGAAATGTGTATGAGGTCTTATTATTATTTATTTAAAAAAATTTCGGTGCGAATTATTTTCATGTGTAATTTTATCATGCGTATTTTTTCCATATAATGTTATCATGTGACCGATATGAATAACTGAAGTAGGAAAACATTTGTTACGTGAATCCAAAGGAAAATTGTCATGTCAGAAAATTTGTTTTATGACTTCGACTAAACTATCTTAACAATGAATTGGAGTTAAACTACATAGTACTTCCATCGCGTGGATCAGAGTTCGCTTCACGTCGCCAATTGAAAAAATAATATCATAAGTAGTTTTGAAGTCTGGATTTCTCATATCATACATATCACTGAAAGGATATACAGAGGTGGCCAAAAATAATATACACACATCAACAAAAAAACAAAATAAATTAATGTTTTATTTTTATTTCACTTCATGTTTGACATAGTTATTATCGTTTTGAACATAGGATATAGAAATAAATATGTAACAATAATAATTGTCATCAAATCTCTATAGCTACAAAAATCTAATTTACCATCACGCCGTTTTTCCACAGGAAAAATAAACACACAGAAGGATAGAACGCCATATCCTTATATCTTGGCACACTACTTTTCCTTCGGCTATTTTCATACATATTCTCATGCAAGTTCTACGGTTGTTGGAACTTTTAACAGGACCATCCTCCAATACTTCATGCCAGATCTTTCGCGGACACCCTCTATTCCTGTTGTCTTCAACACTCGCCCCATATATTTTCTTTGCCATCCATTCCTCGCTCATACGTTCTACTTGACTATACCATCTCAGCACTCCTTTCTTTATTCTTCCTATCACTACATTTCTAATTTGTTCATTCCTTACTCTTTTCCAACGACCAACGATTTTCACACAAGCGTCTTAGTGACCGCATATCCACCGCAGTCAGTCTACTTTCATTCTTTTTTCGCCATTTCGAGGCTTCTATACCTATACCTACGAAAACTAAGGTATATAAGAATAGTGCGTTGACATTGGAATAAGAATGATGTCCATAAAAATTAATTTTAAGATTTAACGTCTTACTGACATGTTAAAATTATACACGATATCAAAAAAAAAATTTGTAGTGTGTAGGTGTAGTTGACTCCGACTCTACCAAAGGCTTCTTCCAGTGTTTAATGGCATTTTCTGACATATGTTTGTAAAGCGTATGAATGGCAAGCGAGTGAACGAGTCACAAATGTAAGCAAGAATTAAATACTCGGTCGAGAAAGTAATGGCCAAATGAAGGTGCGGCATGAACTACATATCGCTCGCGGGGCTGATTCGCCATACGTGTACTCATATTTTTTGGCCACTCCTGTAATATTGGTACTTGCATTATATTTTTATTTTGATCTCTCCAGACAAGGCAATTACTGAAAAGGGTAAATGCCAATGAAATTTCTCACGTCAGGTTACCGTTGGACTTTGAGAACATATCAAGTGAAGAGAAGATGACCCTTGTCATAAATTGACACGTGTAATGCGTAGATTAAACGTCAAACAAAAAGGCGGCTGCCAAGTCCAGAAATTCCAGTATTATAAAATATAAGTCAATCCATCTGTAAAGGCGACAAAAGACTTAAGGTGGAAAAAAAGAGTAAGAAAAAACGACAAAGGTTTGCATGGCAAGGGATTGCATGACAAACGACGAGGTGGATAAGAATTTGAATCATGTATGTCATTGAGGAAGATGAAATTAATGAAGAAGTCCGCTTGAATCATTAGGCTTCTTTCGAGTTGCTATGATTGTATGTTTGATATAAGGGTACCAAGTTAAATACATATGGCACGCAGACAATCATAATATAATATACTCACTTGGTTTGAACTGTGTGTAATGAAAGCGAAATTAAAATATTGCTTAATATCTTAATTTTACCGCTGTCATTCTGAGAATTGATTTTTATTTATTTATCTATATTAAAATATTGTATAGTAATTGTATGCATATGCTCTTGTATAAGCATAATGTCAAGAATTTATAATAATTCATCAATTGTGGGGCATAAAATCAAAGGCAATATCCAAAAATAAAAAAATGTTTTGAATGCATAAACTGAGGATTACTTATTATTATTATTTATTTTTTCAATTGGTTGAGCAACTTTGTAGATAGACATTTTTAAATAATTTAGAAAACCAAAACAATAGACATCATTCATTTTGATATTTTGACATATGTAAAACATTTCCCTGACGATGGAAAGGTTTTTCCGAAACATGTAGGTGTAATTAATAAATATATAAACATTAAATAAAAATTAAAACAAATAAAATAAAATTGATTACTAATTATTAAATGTACGTAATTCTAGATTTTACGTATCTTTCCCTTCCACAATCATGTTTCCTATAAATTTATGGGCTATGTTTTCCATAAAATCTCGAATTCAACACATTATAAGTTAATAGGTAATCCTCGATGACTGGTTTTAATTTTTTTTATATTGCCGCATTTGCTTTTATTTAGTTATTATTTTATTTATATTTATTCTATACCCTACAATTCATAACTATTTTTTACACAGTATAAATTTTTATATTTCTTACTTTTTTACTCTGGCTTTTCGTTGAAATCTTCATTGAACTGGACTTCGGAACTTTTTAAGATCTCACTGTACCTAAAAATGTTCTTTCTTCTTCCGTAAAAGTCGTTGAGAATCTTCTGTTAAAAGTTTTCTGAGATATGATACAACACATCAGCCCAGACGATAGACCCTACAATAGAATCCGAAACGTCGGCCAGAATTTTCGTAGAAACATGGCAGAATGACCCAAAAACTCAATGACCAATTGTATCTCTTTTTAAAAAAATAAGGATTTTTAATGTAAACCGTATGATTGTAGTACATTATCGGCTCGAAAGTCCTCATATTGAGTTCATTCAACATTGTACTGTTCTTAGTACACCCACTTATTCTCATTTTTCTCATAGCTTTGATTTGCAGTACTTTTTTAATTTTTATTTTTGCACTTCTTCACTAGCGAAAATAAAATTTTGCGGCAGTAGTTTATGTGGATGTGTACGATTTTCCTGGATGTGTATAGATCTTTATGACGGACGTTTCATCATAATCATGGCTGATATGTTACTATCATTGTCGATTTTTTAATTTAGTATTCGCTTGCAAACGTTTTATATTTTACATGAATTCGTAAGCGTAAAAAAGTCTAAATGAAAACCTCTCGGCTCTACATACACTGCGTCTGGGTATACCTATGTAATTCGTGCCAATAACTTATCGGAGGCATGAGTTGTCTTAGTTTAATAGGCAGATATATTCGTCTACTGTTCTACTAACAGCGTCTACTGTTCAGTTGCTGATCCATGATCACGAAGACTCTTTCTCTGAATACAATGGAGGAGAAGATTAAGAAAGCTTAAATCCTCTCTTTGTTAAGATGCAATCCTTGTAATGCATGATAAAGTATTAAAGAATAAGTGATTTTAGAGAAGAAAATATTTTGAAATCATTCTAAAAAATTATACAGTTTTAATATACGCATTGAGATTAATAAGATTTTCAATAAAATAAAAGTATAAAATTGTGCAATCCGCCTTTTTAACTGAAACACCAGTCAGAGCGAATGACGTCATGCTTCAGTAACCATCACCGTGTCTTTGAACCGTTGCCATAGACACAATGCAATGTTTACTGAGGCTTGACGTCACGTAGACGAATGACAGCTGCGGGCGTTTTTGCACGAAATTAAAAAAAGGTAGATGAAAATGCAATTATTTGCATAAAAACTTAGTTTATTACTGAAATAATGTTATTTTCGGTAATAGAAGTGTACTTACAATATATAATGTTATTTCAAAATCTGTCAAAATGCCTATAATGCAAAATAAATATTTAACTTAAATTAAGTGTTTTTTTTATTATTTTATTACTTATATTATATTCATTGATACAAAAAAGAATACATTTTTTTTAAACAGCGGTGCGTACGTGGAATACGTGTCACATCAATATTTATATTTTCAAACATAAACTCTTAAGTCAAAAAGAATAAGACTAACTTGCTGATCTGGGGTGCATTTTACACAGGTTTTAATCATATACCAACAAGTCATTTGATTAACGTCTAATCACAACGTTGCTTTGGTGTACTTAATCTTTTCTAATACATACAACAAATGGTGATTTTATTACAATATGAGCGCCTTTTAAATTATGTTTTTTTTTCAATTAGAATTCAGGATTTGTCAATCGATTCACTAAATTGAAGTACTATAACACTGTAGGTTGTAATCACAGCGAAAATCTGTGAAATGAAAAAAAAATATTAGAAATCAAATAAGAGGAATAACATGGTTTCAAGAAGGTGAGTGAATATATAGTAAAAACTATGATTTTTCATTAATTATTAATTTTTGTGTATATAACAAGCATTATTTTAATAAAATACTTAATATGTATACCTAATGTTACGCCACAAAGTGACCGCCATATAGACGAAAGACACCGCGAACCATGGTGTATAATTCTATCCCCGAATTCCCGAAAAAAGTTTAAATAAGCTATTACACCAACCTGGAACAAAAGGGATTGGTCGACGGGGAACATTCCGCAGGCTGTTATTTTCACATTTTTGTGCAACAGCTGATGAGAGAATTCAAATACCTGAAAAAAAAATTTTTTATGAATAACTCTTCCATGCATACCAGAAATTAGCTATTAATCTGCTAGAATTTCGTAGCTGGTATTAATTGCGATTCCAGATGCATATAGATGGATTACTGCCTTGATTATGACCTGGAAATTTTCAAGATACCGCGACCTAATTGATATCAATAATTATATAGATATGCAATATTAAATTTTGCGTTTTTTTTTTCAATATTTCTGACTTATTTTTCGCAATACGATGAACTATCATTACAGTTACTTATATTGATTTTGTAAAATTCATTCGTTTCAGTAAAAATTAAATGAAATTAAGAAAAAACTTGTAGAAATTGAAAATTGATATTTTTGCTAAAATATTCACAAAGTATGATAAAAAGACATGAAAAAAGTCATAAATTATGAAACGGAAATTACAGGAAATATTTTTAAGATAGGACTTGCGGTTAAATTTAGTTGGCTATGTTTGATATTTGATTACCTTCACATGTTATATTAATGGTTGAGGATTCCAAATAATCCGTTTTATTATGTTAATTATGTTAAATATTGTAGATAAACCAATTTTTATCAATAGTTTGATCATTTTCCATTAAATTATTCAAAAATTCTAAAAACATCCTAAAAGCACCTTGACTTCGATCAAAATTCGATCTTTTAAACAATATACACCTACTCGTAACAAAAAAAAACATGTATCACTCAATACTTACGGCTTCATTGAGTTCTTCGTCAGTAGAATATAAAGATACGTACTGTAGCAATACCCCAGTTCCATTTGCCTGTAAACCATTAAGGAATTTGAATGTATTATTTGCCTTAATTAAATAAATATTTCTTTTACAATAAAATAATTAATGACAGAACGCACCTCATTTTTAACATCTTCACTAGATTTCACAAGAACGAACAGTTTAATGAGATTTTTTAAGGCACCTTGTATCGGTAAAATCATCGCTATTGAATTATTCATTAAGCTCTCATGGCTGTCACTAAATGAAAGCCCAAATATAAGATAGTAACACGAAAAAAATATGTTGATGAAGCTAAAGAAAATATTCATTGTACTTGGAATGCAAATGCTCTCCTTCATATCAGATGTCAACGTGCAAAGTTCGAAGTGCAGCTCTCTGTATAGGGTCATTTTACTCGTAGATACAGTCTTGCCAACGTATTTTAATGGTTTATTTTTATAAAATCTTGCATGTTGGTTCGAAGTCATATCCATCTGACTTCTTGTTTCCTGTATCCACGAATTTAATGCTTCAAATCTGATTTTTAACGCGTATAGTAAAGACACTTCCTCTATCATGCAGACATCCATGACTTGCTCAATATGAACATACGTAAACCAGAGAATAATGCACATGATGTTAAGTATATTACAATTTATACAAATGATAAAAATAACCAAGAGAAACCAATTTGTGAATGCTACAATAAACATTAATTTATTAAATGTTTGCAGAGATTGATTATTTATTTTTTCACCAGTTAAGGCGAAATGTTGATCGAGTGCATCAAAAGATTTTATCATTTTTAGATGCTTGTCGTTGTTTTTCCAATAGAATAATAATGTCATACATGTCACAAATAGGAACAGGAAAAATTCAATCCTTAGTATCTCTGAATCCAAGCTATTCTTTTCTTTCTTCCGTGCCATTAATCCATTATAATATGCGGAAAAAAATAAAGCTGTTTTTCCAATGACAAATATCATCCATGGAAAACTATAGTTTTTCCACGAAAAATTAATAATATCTAGTTTTCCTTTGAATTTTGTGGGATAAACAGAAAGACCGACGATTCTTTTCCAAATGACGACTAGCGCGTTGGCTTGACCGAAAGAAGTCATATTTCCCGAAGAGACAAGTAGAACAGGCTCAAAAATTTTTTGGTAAATGAAGAAATTTATATTCTGTAATTTGGTAATAAAAATATTACCTTTCCTTCACCTATAATTGAAAGAAAATTATGTGGAATTGGCATAATTGAAATATTTCTATATCATGCTACGAAATCATTTTCATATACCAAATATTCTTTCTATAATCACTTTTATATCTTGGTTCTTAATCTGACTAGTGTACATTAAATGTGTCAGTAGTTCAATTATAATAATTCGTAAAATTATTCATTGTTGTATTATTACGAATATCTTTTACGAAAAAAAATTATTTCATATAATTTTAGTATGTTTTAAAGCACGTATTTAATAATTTCATAAACATGAAAATAAAAAAAATATTTGGATTAGTACGTCACTGATATCGTAGATACTTTGATTTACAAAGAAATAATATAGATCTACTAAATTCTAAAACGATCATAAATCTAATAATTAGCTGCATAATTGTGAAGAAGTGGTTCAATATGGTAATATTTTTGAAGTAACATTATTGAACCGAGAGAGATGTACGGACATAAGGGATACCCGTAGATTGGAGCCTACTTCTACACATTGACATCCCTCAATTAAGATGGCTTGGACTGGCTTGAATTCCGCAAATACCAAAAGAGCGACTACCGAGACATATTTTGTCGAGAGGGGTGGCGGCCAGTTGTTCGCCCCAGGGTAAACTTAGCAAAAATGATCGACACTACTCATTACTTCACTCTCCATATTGTCATCGCATTCAGTCGACTTTCATTATTCGGCACCAAAACTATAACATTACTAGCTGTAACCCGTCAAAAATGACGATACTTTTACATGCCAGTTCCTAAAGAATACCTAAGTATTTACTTATTTATAGCCGACACCCATAAAATTGTAATGACTTTTATCAAAATATTTGAATTTTTTTTATATTTCTCCTGCCGGCAGTTAATGGTACTATTTTAAACCTTTCTCATTAAACCCTTGCTGGGCGGAACATGAAATGGTTCGCGTCTTTACTTATGTACTGTATCTTTGACCGGTACGCAAGTTCGGCGGTAGCAACATGCGTTAAGCGGCCAGTTTGGGTTTGCTGGCCCGGGCTTCAAACCCCATCTCTGGCCGATTAATTTCGTTTTTTAGTTGTGAATTCGAATGAAATTATGGACGTTACACGAAGTTACGAGAGATGGACGGACCGATGAACAGAAAACGAAATTATTATATTAGGTCCTTACATATGAAATTGGCGTTTAGTATGGGAGGAACATAAAGTCGATTTTTTTTTATTGTAATATATTTATTTAATCAAAATATGTACCATTGCTATCTATGCACTTTTGCCATCTCATAGGTAGTTCATCGATCCCTTTACTAAAAAAACCATTCGGACGGGAATCAATAAAATCTTTGAAGGCGGTTTGGACTGCCCCATCGGAGTTGAATTTTTTCCTTTGCAAGAAGTTATCCAAATTTCGAAAAAAATGGTAATCTGTTGGGGCAAGGTCCGGAGAGTACGGTGGATGTCTTAGACATTCCAATTGAAGCTCCTCTAATTTGGTAGCCGTCTGTTGTGCAGTGTGTGGTCTAGCGTTATCACGAAGCAGCAGTGGCCTAGAGCGATTAACCAGCCTCGGTTGTTTAGCAGCTGGCTTTTCCATCATGGTTTGCAGTGGCTGACAATAGACATCTGCCGTAATCGTCTGGCCAGATTTAAGAAAGCTGTAGTGAACGACACCAGCACTAGTCCACCAAACGCTCACAAGTAACTTTTTTGGAGTCAATTTTCGCTTGGGGCATGGTTTGGCTTGTTCGGCAGGGTTCGGCCATTGCGATGAGCGCTTCCGATTATCGTACAGGATCCACTTTTCATCACAGGTAATGATTCTATTTAAAATCCCTTCATTATTGTGCCGGTTGAGTAATGCAACGCAGCAGTCAACGCGCGTTTGTTGATTTGCTTCACTCAATTCGTGAGGTACCCACCTTTCAAGCTTTTTCACCTTACCAATTTGCTTCAAGTGGATTAAAACAGTTTAATCACTAACACCGCAGCCTGCAGCTAACTCGGATGTGGTTTGCGATGGATCCGCTTCCACAATAGCCTTCAATTCTTCATTATCAACTTTGGTCTCCGGCCGTCCACGGGGCTTGTTCTGCAGGTCAAAATTTCCAGAACGAAAATGTTGGAACCAAAAACGCACTGTGTTTTCTTTTGCGGCACCGTCACCATACACATCATTAATCCTTCGAGCCGTTTCTGCAGCACTGGTGCCACGGTGGAACTCGTACTCGTAAATAACGCAATATTTCAAGTTTTTCATTTTGTAAACTGAGTGACACAAAGAAAAAAACAATTGAGGAAAAAACAAATGAATTATAATTTTCAAAACACAAATACACGAGTAAATATCTGTATAAATTTGGATTTGGAATTCCTAACCAAAGAGAAGATATTTGAGATCAAATTTGCCAGTACGGCAAAACGCCAATTTCATATGTAAGGACCTAATATTTAGATTACACATATTTAAAAATGTTAAAGATTAAAACATCCCTTTGGGTGAAATTCCAGACGTACGGCTTTAAGCTCGGGGATGATGAGTTTACGACCGTGATCCGGGGTGGTAGGTACCTGTTATTGTCAAACGGGAGAAGCCCAACACAGTCGGACTCGTATCTGAAGAATTTTCGCAAGTATTCAATATATTCAAAAGTGCACTACGGATGTGATTCGTTTATTTTGCACTTTAATTTAACACGCGCGTTCGACATTAGTATAATATTATTACAAGTAATGGATGAGTCCTTAAATTTAGTTATTACTGAAACATAATTATATGTCACCAGTAACTTATTTGCATAATACATTTCATTTATATTTCAACGGTCCCAACGTATACTGTCGAATCTGCAAAATATCGATTTTAGTTTTTTATGTTTATGTTAATTTATATAGGAGCCGTTTTTGCGTAAGATACGCTTCAAGGGCGCTTTACAGGTGCGACATCTCGATAAAATGAGTTTTTAGGCTCTTCTTGAAGCGTTCCTGGTTTCCGTAGATCGCAGCACTGGAGGCTGCTGATTCCACATAGCTGGGCCCGCAAAGCTGAAAGCACGTTCCGCAAACTTGGTGGCTCCAGGTCGCTTTCGTACTACCAGCCTGCAGAGTACCTCTGATTTAGCTGACCGCAGTGTGAGCCATCTTCCAGTATACCAATTTACTCTATATTTAGTATTTAACTTAACACGAAAATTTAACTTCTTTTAAACTTTGTCCGAAAATATAAATAAAATTGAATGTTTTGAGAGAGTAAAACGGAAAAAGAATTTTTGCAGATACGACAGTATACGTAGGGACAGTCGATTTTGTTATGGTTATAATGATCTAGCTGCCTGCTATCATTTACCAGTTGATTAATATGAGTATTAGAATATATGGCGTCGCCATGAAGTTTCCAGGGTCAGCGTACGGAAGATATCTTATTAGAGATTCTTCTCACACTCTGCTTCCTTGTTCATTTACAGTAATCACCAATGTCTCCCTCTCTTCAACCAACATACCAAAAGGATGAATGAAATCTTTTCCCGCATTTTGTAGAAAACTTGCCATTATGGCGGAGTTCCTGTAGAATAAAGGCCTTCGTTCGTCTCGCTATCCATGGAATTATCACCTTATGAAAGCACTATATCTCCAAGATGTCGAGCATGTTTTTTAAATTCTTTCAAAATCAAACCTTTCCAAAAGTTTTAAATATTATTTTTTTTAAATATTGAGTTTTTAATTTTGAAGTTTAATTGAATGTTGGTAAAAAAAATAAAAAATGCAAAAGTGAAGTTAGATTAGAATTTTGTAATATGTTAAGACGATCGTCCAGGAGATTGAGCAAATTTCACCATTTTTTTTCATATCTTCTCTTGCGTTTTTTATCACATTTTTGTACTGAAATATCTCATTTTAAAATTCATTCATCAGGTTACGTATATTTTAAATACGGATATCTCAGATTATCAACTATCTAAAAAGGATTGAAAAAAATATACAAAAATAAAAAATTATAAAAAACTGTATTTTTTTTAATATAAATTGTATATAAACAAACTAACAGATTTTGCAATAATTGTAATAAATTTAAGATAATCGTTTACTTTGTAATATTATTGAATAAAAAAGACATCTCACGGGCCATTCAGTCATAAAAGACCCACAAAGTGGAGATATTTTATTCATTTTTAAAACATCGAAGGTTTGGTAATTTATTAATCAATTATATAATTTAGTTTGTGTTATTTTAATAAGATATACGTATTTAAAATATACGTAACTTGGAATAAATTTTAAAATAATATATTTCCTTAAAAAAATGTGATAAAAATGCAAGAGAAGATATTAGAAAAAATGGTGAAATTTACTCAATCTGCTGGACGATCGCCTTAAACTTTGAAATGTGTATGAGGTCTTATTATTATTTATTTAAAAAAATTTCGGTGCGAATTATTTTCATGTGTAATTTTATCATGCGTATTTTTTCCATATAATGTTATCATGTTGTAACGATATTGGCCTATTCAAATAGACATTGCTGAAAAATTATACGAAAATATCTATCTGCTAAAGTTTATAATAAAGAGAAGCTTCACAACCCGTTAAATATTCTGTGATTATATGTTTGCCGAGTAAGTAGGTGCGGACAAGCTTTATTGTTCGTGAAACGTAGAGGTATGCCGCGCGTGTGACGCGTGCTTTACCTTTATCTTAACTGAAACGGACGAATCACAAGACGCGGGCGTTCGCCGTGAATCTGACCAATGAGAATGGTTCTGAGAGTTAGACTTTGACTTTTACACGCAAGTTAGAATCAAAGATGGCGGGAGATAGGGACTAGTTTTTAGCGATACAAATTGGAGAGCGGCACTTGAGTTTTCAGCTTGGAGGTCGGCCGAGGCTTTGTCGAGGAGAGTCCGAAATAAGGAAGATAATTTAACTGGACCGAGGAAAAAGCCGGAGATTGATAATAATTCAAAGGAGAATTGGAACAGTGAACAGATAAGCATTTCCAATATTATTTATTTCTATTGCCTTTTATGTGTATTATATTTGGAACCTTATATTACTATGCGCTCATCAGATTTAATAAATGGTAATTCATAGTTTTGCGGCTGTGCGTATCCAGCGGGCGTTCTTTCATAATACTTATGTAACTTTCAAATATGCAAAGGAATTTTATGCTATCTGTGCTGCCGACTGAATACACGGATTTCTATATGATTTGTATTATTTTGGAGATAATTGAGATCGGAGTATTTATGTGGTTTTGATATCTCGATTGTCAGTGTGATATAAATTCAGATCGTGCGAGAAGTTTCCTACAAATAATATATTTTAAAAATGCATCTGGATTTTATATTTATTTTATTAAAACACGGATGTGAGGTTATTGGGCAAGGTATATGTTTGTATTGCGTATCATTGGGCAATCGTTTTAAACACGATTTATTCCTATCAAGTTCTTATAAAGACGTATTTCGAATTGTATATATTGTATCTATTTAGATTAAGCCGCATTTATTAATTCTAGAAAAGGTTTTCTGCTTCGAATGCAAGATATTATTTACAGGTCAGCCTGGCATATGAATAAAAATTGTTATACTACCGCCATCTATCGAACTCAAACATGACTGTAATAATAATTATCTTTCGATATATTGCTACGACTTTTAATAATACATGTTGCATTTTATAGTGATTGTCAGACGTACGTATTTATGGGGAAGGGTTTGTTCAGGGGTAGTTAACCTTCGGTCTTCCTTAATCGCGATAGTTATTCATATGACATTGTTTTTATTCATTCAATATTAGATATTTGAAATGTTTTTACAACATATTCCATTATTGTGGGTCGTTTGCGGTTAGATCAGGGGTAGTTGACCTTCGGTCTTCCGTAGCCGTGATAGTTGTTCATATGACATTGTTTTTATTCATTCAATATTAGATATTTGAAATGTTTTCTACAACATATTCCATTATTGTGGGTCGTTTGCGGGTAGATCAGGGGTAGTTAACCTTCGGTCTTCCGTAGCCGTGATAGTTATTCATATGACATTGTTTTTATTCATTCAATATTAGATATTTGAAATGTTTTCTACAACATTTTCCATGATTGTGGGCAGTTCGCGGTTTGTTCAGGGGTAGTTAACCTTCGGTCTTCCGTAGCCGTGATAGTTATTCATATGACATTGTTTTTATTCATTCAATATTAGATATTTGAAATGTTTTCTACAACTTTTTCCATGATTGTGGGCAGTTCGCGGTTTGTTCAGGGGTAGTTAACCCTTGGTCTTCCGTAATCGCGTTATTTACTTATATGACAGATTGTTTTGTTTTATTCGTTTAATATAAGTAATATCATATTTTTATGAGTTACCGTAATTATTTATCTATATGATTTTATTATTGAGAGTGATGCAACGAATACGAATGTCAGGCCTACTATTCGGTGAATACGAATGCGAATATTTCCACCAAGGTGGGGGAACTTAAACATACTTGTAAATATAATTACCTTGATGCAACGAATACTACTTTCACGAATACGAATGTCAGGCCTACTATTCGGTGAATACGAATGCGAATATTTCCACCAAGGTGGGGGAACTTGAACATACTTGTAAATATAATAACCTTGATGCAACGAATACTACTTTCACGAATACGAATGTCAGGCCTACTATTCGGTGAATACGAATGCGAATATTTCCACCAAGGTGGGGGGAGAACGCAAGCATACTTGTAATTGTATTGTTTATGTCTGCTTGTGATATCACTATACGGCGTAGATGAACTAGTTTGAAACGGCTTATGTTCTGCATATGCTCGGCGTAGAGGGAATAGTCTTCATGTTTCTAGGATCCTATACAGGTTTACAGGTGCTGATATTGAAATATATATACAAGGAAAACACTATTTTGGGAACCATTAACTGGATGACAGATATTGAAGTATACATACACACAAGGAGGACGTTATGTTAAATACATGACTGGAAAGTTGTTATTGGAAAACACAGGCGCCACTAGAGGATATGGGCAGTTTGCAGAGAACTTCAAATTCTGTCAGTTAAGGACCTTTTACTATTACTATTCTTTCGCCTTTTTGCTTAACCGTGGATGAACTAGATTGAAGGAGTTTATGTTCTGTATGTGCTCGGCGTAGAGGGAATAGTTTTCTTGTTTCTAGGATCTAATACAGTTTTACAGGCGCTGATATTAAAATATATATACAAGGGAAGTGAAGGGCTACACAGGCGCTGGTAATTACTCAATTTTGGAGAGAACCCGCAATATGATTTCGGATCAGGATGCCATCTCAGAAGCAGACCAACTACAGAAATAAGATAAGAACCTTTAATATTATTTATTCTTTATTTTCTTATGTGTATCAAATGGAATGTTCGTGCTATATAATTTGTCATTGTCACATGATCACTATTCATTTCATTACGTGGGTTCAGAGTTCGACGGCAACGGACGCGGTAACAAGTTGGTACTTGTCGGGGCGTGACGTCGGAATTATTTCTTAATTATCTTTAGGATAGAAGCGAGGTCATTGTACGTGCATTCTGCACTTCAAACGTTTTACTAATATATATAAATACATATTATTGCGTTTTACAAATTGAATATGATCGCGGGAAATAGGCATTTCGTCCGGTTATGCAATATTAACTTCCAACGTAGCATAATGAGATCTTATTACCGGTGCTAGACTCTCGAGGTTAGTCACGTGATTGTTGTATAAATGGAATAGTGAAGGGGATTGAAGAAAGAGATACACTCGCGATACAGATAGTTGTATGTAACTGGAATCAAATGACGGGGTGCGTGTTCTCGGTCCAGGGGATGAACGGGACTGCGGAGACACTCTGGGTGGGTCTAAGTAGAATTGCGCAAAGCCTCCACACAGTTAAAATGTGTTCAGTCAAGCAAAGGTGAAGCATTTCGAATCGGACCAGAGCGTCGTGCCTCAAACACAGCCGGAGGGAAGAAGCCCCTACGTTCTTTCACTCCCCTTGGCCTGACGCGCTCGAATTCCGGATATGAATGTTCATGAATGTCAGCTAAAAGACTCAGGTAGCCGTACCTCAATCAAAACCTTCGTTCGGGACCTCATCAACGTACGAGACAGGGCGTTCCGCATGGACGAGCAACTATGAGAAGCAAATGAAGGGGATTGAAGAAAGAGATACACTCGCGATACAGATAGTTGTATGTAACTGGGATCAAATGACGGGGTGCGTGTTCTCGGTCCAGGGGATGAACGGGACTGCGGGGACACTCTGGGTGGGTCTAAGTAGAATTGCGCAAAGCCTCCACACAGTTAAAATGTGTTCAGTCAAGCAAAGGTGAAGCATTTCGAATCGGACCAGAGCGTCGTGCCTCAAACACAGCCGGAGGGAAGAAACCCCTACGTTCTTTCACTCCCCTTGGCCCGACGAGCTCGAATTCTGGATATGAATGTTCATGAATGTCAGCTTTAAGACTCAGGTAGCCGTACCTCAATCAAAACCTTCGTTTGAGACCTCATCAACGTACGAGACAGGGCGTTCCGCTTGGACGAGCAACTATGAGAAGCAGGAAGCAATTTAATAATCTATACACTGCGCGAGGACATTACTAACACCATCATACTCATCATTCACCACCTTTTCTAACTTGCTGTATACAGAGACCTTCGGGGTTCTCCTTTCCCGGCCAGCGAGAAAAATATCAGGAATTACACAATCAACTGTAATAATCATGCTGTTTTACCATCATTTAATATCTCTAGTCAATAAGACTACACCGTGGGATCATTCACATCAACTATAATTGGCGATGCTAACATGGCTCTGACTGACGCGCTCAAGGGAGAGTCTTTTCCAGTCACCCAGTTAGTTCATTCAGCCCTTTAATCAGCAGTAAACATCATAATACTCCGGCTCAGGTAGCCGCAACGTGGGATCCTCATCATTATACACCAGTCAATTTGACTGCCCCGCGGGATAATATACAAACCTTAATATCAGACGCGGGATTTCTTCCTGATATGTTTGTCGCCGGGAGGCGAGGACTTCGGAGAATTCCAGCAGGAGCAATAGAGTCTCGGCTTGATCTTGGTCTGCAGCTTAGTGTGGGAGGTTATGTCTAAATAGGAGTTAACCACCGGATGCGGCGATGCTCTGGGGCCGCATCCCCCTCCCCCCTACAGGGGGGGGGCATCTAGAATCCACGTTTGAACAGAGGTGGTTAGACACTTCTTAAATTTCACTTACAAAACTGTATCTTCCATTCCCTTAGAATCTCGGGCTGTGATAATGACAGACAAAGCTTGCCCTGATCTTCTGTTGCGCCTATCTGTTATAAATATGTTTGTCTTCCCCCACTATGTACTATGAACAGATTGAGCAGATCGGACAACGTGGGACGCGCTATTGGTAGGTTTCTTACTTGTGTTTTTGAATATAACGTATGCTATTATATCTTGTAAATCTGTCATAAATGGGTGCCGCATGTGGTTGTGCTGTCACTGTTCTAAGCTGCTATTATGAGATGTTGATAATCAAAGCGGGCGGAATCTTTAGCGTATGCCGTTAACTTGGCAACGATTGTATTGTTTTATATTACAGTATTTTAACCCCGGTGGGTATTATAGTTATGGCGGTACAATGTAAGGGAGTTTTGCTACTAGCGTTTATTCCTCGGCTACGCCGCATATAATTGGCTTTTAGGCCGACTCCGGACGTGGACGATATCGGCTATCTCTCGTATAGGCGAAACTGTAGAATTCTGGAACGGTTTCTAGAAGGGCCAAAGTAATTTCGGAAATATGTTTTATGTCTCTGGCATTTCGTCTATAAGTGTTCGAAGATTGTACGTGGATTTCGAGTCGATAACGGTTAGGCGATCTATCATCTTTAGTAAATAAATCCGTTATGTTATTTACGAGTACGGATTAGTTACGTGCGTTTGTTATTTCCATAGTTAGGTAAGAATTCGTTCTATATTAGTCTAGTCGCGTTAATAAGAATACGAATTTCACCACGTATCAAAAGAATTTTGGATAGCTACGGACACAACGGAGGGGGAATTTTCCTAACCACTAGATAGATCACGACTGGCCAATTTTGAAAATATAAATTCTTAACAAAAAAATAATAATATTAGCTTTCATGTAAATATACTTCCGAAGTTCTAAGTTCGACTTAAGTTTTTATCTAGTAGCTTAAAGCATAAAGTGTGTGCTTAAAAGTCACAAAAGTTGTAATAAAGCTCGATACGGTAGCTTAAAGTCTCAAGCTTTGGGCTTTTCGTAAAACTTATATTATTAAACTTTATAGTTAGGTATTTAGCTTAGGTGTACAGGTAGTTTACCTTACAGTATGCCACGATCCATGGAGAGATCCATGCTTGTTATAAGTCTAAAATATAGAATAAGAAATTATGAAATTAGGCGCAGAACTAGAAAAGTGGATACAATGGATCGTGTAGCGAAGCTATAATGGCAATGAAAAGGGCATGTTGCAAGGCAAGATGTCACAAGATGGACTCCCATAGTTCTGAAGTGGAGACCTTGGGAGAATAAAAGAGGCGTTGGAAGCCCCAAAAGAAGAGACCGATGATATAGCCGCTGTGGAGGGAAGACATGCCTACAAAAAGCAAACAACAGGGAAGGATATGGAAGAGGCCTACATCCAGTTGTGGAGAGATGAAGCCTGAAGCAGCAGAAGAAGATTTACACTTCTAGCCAACGTTCCACTTTTCGATGCCTCTACTAAATGCGATACGGTCTTGACTCGAAGAATTCGTTCATTCGAACAGAATGATGTGTCGAAAGTGCTCACTATTGTATACTTGACATTCCATTTTGTAGGACTGTAATTAAATCAAATAATAAATTTAACGTAAAAGCAGACACAATACCTTGCAGAGAAGAAAATTTTCTTTCGAATGAAATATATCCTTTACCGAACTGTTTACGGGGGGTGAGAGGACATATTTTTATTTTCGAGCATGCGAGTTTGTAAAAAGGCAAGTTTATGAGTGTTAAAAATAAAATATGTATTCACCAAAGTACGGAGAATTTGTCAGGTCGCATATTTTATTATGAAATTGTTTGGTAAAAAGGTCCTTATTCAAACACAATGAAGGAAAAAAGGAATAGAAGTAATAATATTGTCATATAAACTTTCACTGACAGTTGGAAAACACTATATTTCAAATTGTCACGAAAGCATTACACATGAATATGCTTGTCCACAACGTCTCACTCGCTTGTTCTCGGTGAATTATTTATGACGGGTAGCGAGTATTTCGGAGTGGTGTTTACTCTGGCGCAAACTGCAGTCATAGAAAGTGACGACGTTTTTTGATAGTGGACATTTACATTTTTAAATATAAATACGAAGAACACGTTATTTTGTCTATTTGTGATGAAAACTAGACGACTATTCTGGAAGTCCCGGGAAGGTTTCGGTCTAAGGAACAAATAGAATCACAAAAATAAAATGAAAATATGCGGCATTTTTCCCAATTAACAAGAAGCAATTCGGCCAGTGAAAATAGGAATCTTTGAGGGACATATACAACATTTTAAGGGAAGTTAGAGTATTTAAGACCACAAAAAAGGTAGAAAGATGACTTTGAGAGTCGAAGATGGCAACAAATAGCCCAAAATAGAAAACATTGGACATTGACAAAAAATGTATCTCTCTGTTCTAACCAGACCTGATATATCATATCGTGTTAGTTACCTACGCCAATTTAATAACTGCAACACCGAAACACATTGGAAGCATGCCAAGAGAGTGTTAAAATATTTGAGTTTTACCGAATCTTATGGTTTAATGTATAAAAAAAAAATTAGACATAGTTGGTTACGCTGATGCTGATTGCGCATCAGATAATTTAGATCGTAAGTCATACACTGGATATTGTTTTATGTATGCAGGTTGTTTAATATCTCACTAATGTAGGAAATAACAAACTATCGCATTATCAAGTACAGAAGCCGAATACATGGCTGCTTGTGAAGCAAGTAAGGAGGCTATATTCTTGAAAAACCTGTTAAATGAACTAATAAGTAGATGTAATAAACCTATTAAATTGTATAATGACAATCAAAGTGCTATAAAACTTTCTGTTCTGAAAGACGTAGTAAAGACATTGATGTCAAGTTTCATTTTATAAGGGAAGCGGTTGCAAATAAATTGATAAATTTAGAATATTTAAATACCTCTGAAATGCCAGCAGATATGCTAACAAAAAGTTTAAGCAAGATTAAATATCAATTTATGAGCAAGGTGGGTATTGTAATGTTGTGAACCTAATTTTTTTTTGTCTTTTTATTATTTTGTTAAGTGGTGGTAATATAATAGTTTATGATAACAAAATACTTAATATGCTACACCTAGCGCCATCTAGTAAAGTTATGGGAAACTAAATGCTGTGTAGGTTTGTTTCAAGAGAATAAATGTCAGTCTATTCAAAAAATCAGTAACCGTGTTTCATTAGGTTATGTATGCCCAGCAGCGGAACAATTGTGGCTGAGAGAGAAGAGAAGATTAACTTAAATCCTAATAATGACCACTATCTACACAAAATTAAGACAGCGAGGGTACGTCAACAATGTGATTCGTTGTATGTCACAGATTAGGTAACGAATTTGATATTTTATCGAAAACACCAGGACTTAGATATTTATTTCTAAATAAGATCATGGCTTTCTTTCCTGTATAAGACAAACGTTAACCGGGGAATGCTGCATATCAGTCACGGCGGAGGAGATCCATGGGAACGCAGGCATTTTTTATAAATTTCCAATTAAATAATTGTTTAGTGTGTACTTTAAAAAGTACCAATAAAATTATATTAATAATGAATCACGATCGTAAAATCTAAACTACTCATCCACACAATGTTGTGTAAAAGGCAATTTTTATCCACATAAAATTTCCCTGACGATAAGTAAATGTATTTTGATAAGAATTTAACATTATTACTTAAATTACCCCCAACAAATTATTTAATTTTATGTACATCTTAAATATATATTAAATTAAATAATCTGTTGGGGGTAATCAATTATAAAAATCAATATCAATATAAATATATAAAAAGAAACCCGTGTTTCCCTATCCGCCAAGTTTTCTTCACAACCAGATATTACCACCCCCTGGTGGTTATGGTGGTAGATAGCCCTTGGTGCCCTATTTAAAATGTGCGAGTTTGGTGGGGGTGGCTAAGCGTGGGTGGGGGTGGCTGAGCGTGGGTGGGAGTGGGTGACGAAAATGTGCTTTCTAGCACATTGTTTTGTTATGGGAAGGCCGCAAATGCTTCAGATTGTTTCAAAAAAGGCGCGCTGACTATGTCGGTGAGTCTAGAAAGTTCCGGAAAAACCTGCTCCAGAAAGTTCTGGAAGGAAAAGGTTCTAGAAAGTTCCCGAAAATTCTATAAGGTTCTAAACTGAGTTGCCGAATGTGTTGGTTTGTCTAGAAGGTACATACATATACATTCGATAAATTTCTTGAAAGTTCTGGAAGGAGAATTTTCTAGCAGTGTACTAAAAATCTACGCGTGCCAAGCCGCGCGGGCACAGCTAGTTTAATATATATCTTTTAGCCATATTTTATCAATTTGTGAATTAACCTTAACATATAGAAATATGTTATGGACTTTTTAGAGGCCTTTTTGAGCTCTAAAATTTTTCTGTACAAAGCATTCATATATCTCTTACCGTTAAGGCAGCGTTCGTAAAAAACGCATTCGCTCAACCGTTTTTTCATCGACTTACGTTGCGAAATTGGTCTCCACGACAAGCACTATTATTTTAACGAGATAATATACAACCTATGTCCACCCTGAAGGTCCATTCTAAATACTGGTGAAAGAATTTTTGAAATCGGACGAGTAGTTTCGGAGATGACCTATTTATTACTTTAGTGTAGATATACTACACATTGTAAAAGCAGGGCTTAGCTAAGAGGCGAATCATTAATTTACACTTCTTCCGTGATTTTTCACAGATGTATGTATATTCATACAAAAAAATAACCAAAACATCCTGTCACGCAATAGGCGAGCAACTTTCCAGGCGAGCAATTGTGGGCGAGCGATTTTCCGCACCGCACCTTCTCCTGTAAAATGTTCGTGGAATCTGTTTATTACTGCCGAGTCTAAATACATTTTACAACATAATTTCAAAAACACATTTTCATTTATAAATTTGAGTAATGATGTGAATAAAAGCAATAAATTTTACAAACTACACGATATTTATCATCGGCAAGACTAACCTCTCACCGCATTGAATAGTTACGTTAAATATTTACATTTCGCAAGTATAAATAAAAAAGCGATCGCGTCAGATCTGCCAAAACATTAGAAGAAAAAAACTAACAACTTCCGTACGGAACATACGGAAAATATAATGTGCCGTTTACTATTCTGTGTTCTCTCAAATGCTGCTCTCCCGGTGCTGATGGTTTAAAGATTGATGAGGTGATAACATGTTTCCTTGTTATATCTGCCAGTTTAATTAAAATATTGTTCCTGTTTTGTAATCAACAAGCCAAGCTGTCCATAATATTTAGTGGCACGAGTTTATTTTCATTTTGTATACCTCATTTTGAAGTACGGCGTGTTTAAATAATATTGAATAAATATAATAGGTGTACCCATAAGTAATCAATTATTTTTGGTGTAGGTAATTTGCTTCAGTCAAGCTCAGTAAAGTGAACGTGTAAAGACGTGTTTTATACGCAATATTATAATCCGCGGTCTTGACTTGTGACAATTAATTTTTTTTTTTATTACTCTTGTTGTAAAATGGCGGACAATCAATTAACTGAAGAACATTTACGTCATTGCATGCTGTTTCATTTTCTAACGGGTATTAATGCAACGGTTGCAACAAAGAAAATTTGTGATGTATATGGAGGCGTATTGAAAGTAAATAAGTGCCAACGTTGGTTTAGAAAATTTTCCGATAGTGATTTTGACTTGTCTGATAGCGATCGGAGTGGGGTTTGATAATTACGCTTTAAAACACATAGAAGCATATTTTTCTTAAAAGTCTACCAAAAAGGTGGCAAAAGGTCCTAGATAACGATAGAGATTAAATCGATTAAAAATTAAATTAAATTTAGTTCAATTCTTATTTTGTTGCCACTTAAATAATTGATTACTTATGGGTACACCTAATATGTTTTTTCTACCAAAATATATAAAACACGATACGTGTCCTTTGCTGAAGATTGCATTAAATTTTGCCACAAGCTAAGCGGGGAAGATGCTATGAGCATCTCAGGAATAAAGTAGTGGCGCCTATTAACCGACTGATGACTATGGTCATCAGGTAGTCGTATCACGGTCCGAGAACTTACGAACGAGGTAAGGTAAGCATTGGATCGGTACCACGGTATATAGGCTTAGAGATAATCCGCAAAATTCGTGCCGAAGCTGCTGACGATGGACCAGTTCAATCATGACAATGCACTCGCCCATTCTTCGCATCTGATTCGGGATTTCTTGGCCAAACACAGTATCCCCTTGTCTGTCAGGCAATTCCCCTGGTTGAAAATGCCCCTGAACGGGACCCAATTTGAATCAAGAGAATACATTGTGCGGATGGCCCAGCCGAACACTATTCGAAAAGGTGCGTCCCAGAAGGGTTTCCAACAATGGCGGGACCGCTGGGAGAAGTGTGCGGATTACCAAGGCTACTACTACTTTGAAGGCGATAAGAGTAAAGATAGTGTGTATGAATAAATATACTTCTGCCGAACGAAGATATTCTCTTATTATTTATGTTAGTATGTAACCACTAGAAATTACTTTGTCTACCGGTTTCGAGAAGTAACTCGTCTCTTCGTCAGACAACCACTACGTTAGCATGTAAATATCACTACACACAACAAACATAGTATTATTTACACACCAACATCTTTACAAAATACTCTTCACATGCGTGTTACTAAAATAAAAACGTCTTCTTGTAATAAAGTGCAAATTATTAACTAAAACATTACACCTTTTAAAAGTCTTTAAGTTGACCTTTTCATAATTGTTTCAAAATTAACAAGATTGTAATAATTTTTTGAACAAGTAAAACGTATTGGTACCAGCCGTGGCACCAAGTTGAATACCAATAAATTTACGTCAGTTCATGTCTATATATTTTGGTAGTCTGTGAGAAATACCAAGTTAAATCTAGTGGTATCTAGTTAACTCAAATGAAATGCAGTGAAGTCGTGCGACACAAAGTGAAATACAGAGGTCTCAAGGGAAATCAAATCGAAAATAATTCAAATTTGAATATATACAGGGTGTCCCGTATCTCGACGTCAAGCCGAAATCGGGTGATAGGCCAAGTCATAATTGTTAACAGAAAAATATATTTTAAAAAAATAAATAAATAAAAAACAGTCAGTTAAAACTGGGCAAAGTATTGGTTTTGAATACTTGGTTTGTTCAAAAAGTGACATTTTCTTCCAAGCTGGAGCAGTTGGCTTTGAATTTCGGACAAAAGTTTACAGAAGCATTATTCAGGATTACATAATAATAAAAAAAATGAAGAAAAATAAAGATTTGTAGCAACATGAGTGAAAAAACCGTCACAAGGTGTAGATTTTTTTGATTTTTCTTAAATGCTTATAATTTTTAAAACACATGACTTAGATTTTTTTAAATATTTTTCCGATAACTATTATGACTTGGCCTATCACCCGATTTCGGCTTGACATCGAGATACGGGACACCCTGCATAACAACTTCAACGAAATAATAACTATTATACAGTGAAGCACGTTATGAGAAATATTGGTTAACATAAAAACAGATTCCAACTAACTAACTAACTAACTAACTAACCATCACGCCGTTTCCCTGCAGGGGTAGGCAGAGAGGATTGAACGCCACACTCTTCTATCCTGGCACACCACTTTTGCTTCGGCCACATTCATACATCTTCTCATACACGTTCTACGATTGTTGCGGCTTTTAACAGGGCCATCCTCAAATACTTGTAGTACCTGATCGTGCCAGGTCTTTCGCGGACGCCCTCTATTCCTGTTGCCTTCAACATTCGCCTCATATATTTTCTTAACCATCCTTTCCTCGTTCATACGTTCCACATGACCAAACCATCTCAGCACTCCTTTCTTTATTCTATCTACCACACTACAGCTAGCATTGCATTCACTTCTAATTTGTTCATTCCTCACACTATCGACCAAAGATTTTCTACACAAGTGTCTTAGTGACCGCATTTCCACCGCATTCAGTCTACTTTCATTCCTCTTTTGCCAATTCCAGGCTTCACTTCCATACATAAGGGTTGGCACTAGAACGCCATTGTGTACCGCTAGTCTTGCTTCTTTTGACAGATTCTTATTGGCCATAATTGCATTTAGTGCACCATTAACTTTGTTTCCCGCAGTTACTCTCCTTTCGATATCATTCTCTGCCTTGCCGTCTCTACTAAACATACTTCCCAAATACACAGAGACAATAGAGACAATACAATAGAGATCTTATAAATGAGAAGAAAAAAGCGTGGTGTAACCTCTTGGCAGCAAAGAATGGAGATGTGAATGGATATACGCTAGCAAAGGATTTATATATTGTATGCAAGAAAAAGGTAAAGCACGGAGTGAAAGAAAGAAAGGAGCGTTTGAGGAAGGACGAGGGACTTAAATTGACTCAGAACTTCCAAGAAAATATCAAGATCTTTTGGAAGGAAGTTAAAAAGTCTCGAAGTGGCACGAAAAGAGGTTGTGTGAATGCTATTATGTCTAAGAATGGAAAGATGCTTAGAAACGAAAATGAAATAAAAGATAGATGGAAGGAATTTTTTGAAGAAATGTATGAGAGTAATGGGAATGTGAGTGAGGACTCCTTTGAGGCGTCCAACGGATTTATGAATAGTGACGACAGTGTGAATGAAATAACTGTGGAAGAAATTAAAAGAGCATTGAAGCACATGAAGAATGGCAAGGCTGTGGGTTATGACAATGTTGCTGCCGAGTACATTAAGGGTGGTGGTCCAGTAATACTCACGTGGCTTCATAGACTCTTCAACCAATGTTTAGAGGGCAGCTACACTCCTAAGGATTGGAGAAGAGCTGTTATCATGCCTCTATACAAAGGAAAAGGGTCGCGAATGGACTGCGCGAATTATCGGGCCATTAGCCTATTGAGCTCTGTTGGCAAACTGTATGCGAGAATTTTGATAGAAAGAGTGAGGATGACAACGAAAGAAAAAGTGTGGGATGTACAAGGAGCCTTCATGAGTGGAAGAGGATGCATGGACCAGATTTTCTCACTGCGCCAGATGACGGAAAAGTTTTTGGCAAAGAACCAAAAACTTTTTTGTGCCTTTGTGGATCTCCAAAAAGCGTATGACAGAGTGATAAGACGAAAGTTATGGAAGGTTTTGTCTGAATATGGGGTGAAGAGTAAACTCATACAGGCAATTGCATCCCTGTACGAAGGAAGTAGTGCTTGCGTGAGAATTAATGGGACATTCACATCATGGTTTGATATTACAAAAGGTGTCAAACAGGGATGCGTAATGTCACCATGGCTTTTCAACCTGTATATGGATAATTGTATGAAAGAACTGAAGGAACTAGAAGTTGGAGCGAAAATGGACGGACTCACCATATCCTGTCTGCTATACGCAGACGATGCAGTATTAGTGGCTAACAGTGAAGCTGATCTGCAGTGCTTGGTATCCAGGATGTCCGATGTATGCATGCAGAGTGAACTTCTGATGAATGTCAGCAAATCGAAAGTGATGGTATTCGAGAGAGACGAAAGAGTGACTAAGTGTGATGTAATTATAAACAACGAATGCTTAGAACAAGTGAAATAATTAATCACTAATTAAAAATCGCTAATTAATTTCCAGTGTTTTTATTTCTTCTCCCACAGCCACGTCACATGACAATAGTTTTAATAGAATAGAAAAAAATATATAAACAGTGAGTACGCAGTATTAAATTAATTTTAAAAAATGTAGTCAAGAAATTGTTCACTAGTGGCTACTGTCGTCACCTTCAAAGCACTCCATTTTTGCATCTTTACACTGACTTAGATGACATTCATTATTGGAAGCAAGCTAGTCTATTTATTAATAAATGTTAATCTTATAAGATATATAAATTACTTGATGACTTGATTATTAGTAGAAAGAAAAATACGCAGGAAAACCTCGTTTGACTCGAATATTCTCGAACCCAAAGCTAAGCGAAAACTCGTTTACCGAATATAGTAAACAATATGATTAATTTTAATTAATTCATCGAGAAACACTTGAAAATATACTTAAAAAATACGCTTCATGTAACATGTATTAGAGGATACAACTATCAAAGTAAATAAAATGTCTGAATTTTTTTATCGAATGAGTCAATTGATTTAGTAACTTTTTGCAAAATTGGAGCAATGATGTTTTGACATCAGGTTTTCCAAGGTTTTCACGGCCGTTCATAATCTTCTGGTTTAAGTTTTCTGGGATATTCAGGATTTATCATCAGGGCTAATGTGTTGTCAACACATCGGTCTTAATGATGGACAGTAAACTCAAACCAGAAATTCTTTAAAGATTATTTCAATACTGAGTAAGCTTATTACCATATATTCCAAACGTAAGTTTTGTATTTTTTATAGTCATATTGACTACTTGTAAACGCGGCCAAGGAGTCCCAAATATAGAAATATGAATCGATGGTCATCTTCGATCGTTCAATGAAAACCTGTCATACAAGAAATACCTGCAGCTTTTAAGTCTCTGAACTATACATGGTCAGAGTTTTGAGGGGTTGGAAAACTCGTTACTAAAAAATAATTTCACTTCAAAACATGGCGTCGATTTTAAAATACCACGCGAAATACAAAAATAATCAGAGAACTCATTCGACATGAACTACCATAGCTCTAAGTTGCGTATCTCATGCTCAATTTAACTACTTATCTCAGAAAGGGTGTATTTATATATATATCTAGGAAGATAAGACTTACAAACATTAATATACTCGATATATTTATTATGTTGATATTTTATAATAAATAATCTAAACTGAATTAATAAATAATCTGAAAAAATATTACTTTTCTAGTATTTCGGATTTCAGCACTGAACTGATAATCTTTCAAAAATTTAATTTTATGTTATTGTAACGAAATGGCAAAAGAAATTACGTACAAATCCCTCGTAATATCTCAATGGCGACAATAACATCGATCCACTGCATTTTGGAATACACTACCACACGTGGAAAAGCCTAGAAGCGACGAGAGTCTTCTCCTGAGCACTAGAAATAATCTAGGAGGTTCGATAATCTAGTTTTTGGGTATAAATATGGAACTACGCCGCGGGTTTATTATCGAGGTTAGGCATAGGGGATAGAACGCCACTCTCTCGCCTCATCCACATTCAAACATCAAACTCAACGATTTTTGAGATTCATTATATTAATTAGATTAATCAGATACAGGACAATCCTCCAGTATCTGATTAATCTAATTAATGAAGCGATAAATAAAGCGAAATAAACCAGAGCGACTTTTATAAGTGAGAATTGAATATTCTTCAAGTGATAAAGTGTCCCAGCGATAATAAAGTGTTTAATTACGAGTGCGAAAAAAAGTATCTTCAGAGCCAAACGTTTGTTTTCTTCCTCCAATGATATGCAAGTGTGACACACAGAAATCCACAAAATAAATAAATTTTTATACCTAATTTGCTGAACCCGGCAATGCTTTGCTATTGGTAAATTTGAGTATAGATAGAAAATTTAGGCCAACATTCTTTCTGCTGGTCGGATCGAGGATTTCAATAGCTTACAGCGCGTATCATTTTGCAAAAAAAAAAAAAATTTAGTTTTTAATGATTCATCAATCATCCTAAATTCAAATTAGGCTGAAATTACAACACTGACGATGACTAGCCTCTAATAAGGCCCGAGTGATGCGTCAATCAGCGCGCAGCTCACGTTACACGCAAGGGTCGTTATTTATCATAATTATGTCCCGTGATTTTTCACGGGTTCACGGTAAGTAATAGGTGTACCCGTAAGTAATAAATTATTTTTGGTGTGAAATGTTTGCTTCAGTCAAGCTCAGTAAAGTGAACTTCAGTGTGAGGATTACTCAAATATGCCAAGAACCAAGCTTGGCAGGAGTTGGTGGAGATATTTGGAAATGGTGGAAAAAAGAGTATTTTAGAGAAGTAGGTATTTATTCACCAAAAATGAACTGACAGAATGATATTTATGTGTCTTGCCATGGAACACGGCCGTCGTTAACAAAGTAATGAGCGAATATATCTCTGATATTCAAAGATGGAGAACGGCACCAGAACTGTCAAACTGACGTTTATTTTCGCGCGCACAAATCGCTTATTAACCGCGGCTGTGTGAACAGATGACACAAATCGCGTGTTTTGAAACGCAATTCTGAAACTGAACGGTTCCCGCTGTGTCTGAACAAGCGCTAAGGCTCCATAGTAATAGGATCGTGCGGGCGCCGTGCGGGTCTATTTTCTAGCGGTTGGGTCGCGGGCACCGCAGCGGTTGACTAACCGCACGGTTGTGTCTGAACGACCACATACAAACCAAGGTAAATGAGACCCGCACGGATCTCACGCGATTCTGAAACGGCACGGTTCCCGCTGTGTCTGAACAAGTGCTTAGTTGCACTCGGCAAAGCATCCCATTGAAAACAAAAGTGACATTGCACGAAATGTGTAATTTTTCTATTACCTGAACCGGTTGATCGCGAACCTGTTTATACGAGTTTTGTAATGTGATGTATTTAGATACATTTTTTTTTATAAAACTTAGAATGCTCATTTAAAAAAAATATATTTTTGGATAGTTTCACTGTTATTTTAAGATGCGATTTACCGAATTTTAGTGTGCGTACAAGTAAAGGATTCTGACTATGTCATCATGCTTTGGAAATATTATATTAAACGGTTTGGAAAAAAATAAATTTTTACATTGTTTTGCATTAATATTCAAACTTTTTTTAATTCTTGAAATTCTACGTCATTTTATATTCGGGCTAAGTCTTAGAATGTAACAAAAAAGTGAAAATACCAGCGCTGTCACTGATAAAAACGTTTTATGTAAATTTGAAAGACGATGCCAAAAGATGAAATATTTTGCATTAAATTAGTGACGAGACATAATGTTTTATTTCAGAATGTATCCTATAATTTAAATCAATTTTAAAGACATGCAGAAAAAAACCTATCTATCAACACATGGTTGGTTATCTATCAATCGTAACTTTTGTTGGGGAAATGCGTTATCATTATACTTTATGTTAGCTATTAAGATGTATATAGATATGTATAATATATAACAAAGCATATATATATATATATGTATATATTATCTATATATATATATCATATATATAATATATTATACATATTATATATCATATGCATTATTTTATGTAAAACTATTTTTTCATTGCATGTCTCTCCAATAGATTCACCTATTTTCATATCATATCAACGAGCAATCATAGGAAAATATGTTTTCGTTAAAAAAATACGTTATACATAAGATTTCTTAAATAATGTTGTAATAAATAATTGTACTACGAGTTCACGTTTACATAGAATCCAACGCCTAGGCAAACAATATAGCTTTGTTGATGTATTTATTGGTCAAAAACTTTAGGTACTAAAAAAAAAGACAAATCTACTTCATCTATTACTCGTTGTTTTTATCTTGCTAATATTCTTTTGATTAATTTTATTATGTACTTATTACTTATTGCATTTATATTTTTAATATTATAAAAAAAAAAATTATTCACAATATTAAGATAACAAGGCTACTTGCAAAAAAATGGAAGCTTTGTGTGTCTCCCATAAACTTATTTTAACTATATCCTTAACCCGAGCAACGCCAGGTACGAATAGCTAGTTATTAATAAATAAATAAGTGTCCCTCACTCTAAGGATCCTTATATAAAAATATATATATATTATATAGAATAATGCTTCGTTTTAAGTAAATAACACACGTAATAAACAATTACATTAAAACTACTTACATTTCAATAGTTTTCCTCCAATAAAAGTCACCACGTATCTTCAAGAAAACACAACTTTCTCGAACAGTTTTATGACGCGGTTTTCAAAAAAAAAATCGCAAACAAGATGTCAATTTTTAGCGCGCGCGTTTTCGGTTATGTTTATATCGAGTGCGGCCACCGTGTGACTGGAAGAAAATATCGCCCGCTTCATTTTAACTTTGGTTGTGAAATGGCTAGGGCCGCGAGTAAAGAAGCCAAAACCGGTCAGATTTTCATACTTGCGCATACGCGCTACGAGCTATAATGGAAGAAACCCTTTCCAGTTCATTGTCGCGACTCGTTAAAAAATTCGCCGAGGCGGTACGGAGCGAGACGCGGCGACGGAGAAATTACGATATGACTTGTTTTATTTTAATTGGTGAACAAAATCATTTGAACATAACATTAAAATCGTTCACTCGTTTCTCTACATGAGAGAGTACGGGCATTATCCTTGGCTTTACCCAATCGAGCTCCTCCAGGGTATGCTTGGCTACAACAGTTTAGAGACTAGAAGGAATGTGTATCTGATTGCGCATTTTTATTGGTTGTTGCGCGATATGATCGATAATCCTGAAATTATTCGGAGCATTGGTTTGTATGTTCCCGATAATTACCTAAGACAGCGTCAGCATAGATTGTTTCACATTCCAATATACAGGACCAACATGCCAATGGTTATGCCTGTTGGAAGAATTTCTGCTATGCTGAACAATATTACTCTGGACATTGATCTGTTCCATGTCTCTGAGAGGGTATTCCGAAGTAGGATTCTCCTACACCTATGATGTGAATGATTTTATATATGTTTAATATTTGCTTTTGTTTATATATGCTTACATAATTCTAACTTATTTATAACATTTACGGATTAAATTTTGTATTTGTAATGTAAATGTTATATAAAAAATCAATAAATTGAATTGAGTGTACGGTATTTTTGAGGATTCACACAGGTTCAGCGGTAGCAACATTGGTACGTTGCGGCCGGTTAGGGTTTGCTGTTCAAGCCCGATCTCTGGCTGTTATATCGCATTTTTTTTTAATTACGAATTCGAACGAAATAACGGAAGTTACACGAGGTTACAGATAGACAGACAACGAAATTATTATATCTAGATCATTTAAAAATTACATGCTTGAAAATCGATTGATAATATAAAGGGTGTCTCGTAGCTAGAAGCAAAAACTTTATGTTTGTATTTTTTTGTTGTATATAGGAAATAGGCATGATGACAGAATTAAAGAATAATTGATTTTAGGGAAAAAATATTTTTGAAAGGATTCTAAAAAATGATCCAGTTTTAATATACACATTGAGATTAATAAGATTCTCAATAAAATAAAATTATAAAATTGTGCAATCCGCCATTTAACTGAAACACCGGTCAGCGCGAATGACGTCACGTCTGAGTAGCCATCACCGTGTCTATGAACTGTTGTCATAGACACAATGCAATGTTTACTTAGGCTTGACGTCACGTAGACGCCATGACAGCTGCGGGCGTTTTTGTGCTAAATTAAAAATATGTAAAAAAAGATGAAAATGTAATTATTTGTGTAAAAACTTAGTTTATTACTGAAATAATGTTATTTTCGGTAATAGTGGACATGTACCTACATCATAGAAGGATATTTCAAAATCTGTCATCATGCCTATTGTATAAATGTTATTGTTATATATTGTATATATGATATTGTTATATATTGTTAGTGTTATATATTGTATATATGATATTGTTATAATGTAATCGTAAACTAACTAACTTCAGGCTAATTAATATTTAACTTTAGACAAGCACTAGAAGCTATATACCCTAATTTTACATTAATTTTTAATTATCATGTATCACTGTAAAAATATTCAATACACGATAATGACCTGCACTACAATCTTCATTATAAAATAAAAATTATTTTCAAACAATATTGAAGGCAACCATGCCGTAAAACTTCTGTGCAGTTTGCCATATGTATCTATGTAATAAGTATCAAAAATAAATAAATATGAAAAAAGAAGATCTCTTCAAAATCTCAGAGATTTATCTCACGGTGCCTCATACCGTGGACACGAGATATTGGGTCGCAACTTTGAATAACGAATTGAAAGAATCCTTTCCAGATGTACCCGCTGTATTAGACGCACGGTTAATTTTCAACAATTGCAACAGACTCATACATTGATTCTTTGAAACAACTTTCTTGCAGATTCGTCTCGCGGACATTGCACACAGGCGAGTTTTTGCAGTGATAATTTTTTTTGCAGATATTGAGCCATCACTTAAGCAGTGTGCGTCATGAATGTTTATCTAAAGCCATGTATTCACTAGGGGACAAATTGTCCCTCAACAGCACGCGCGGCATAGAGTCTACGTGACGTTGCAACGTCGTGCACTGTCCCGCGACCTCGCGCACAACATAGCGCGGCATTTCTACGTGCCGTGGCAACGTTGCCATGCGCACGGTACCCGAGCGTACTCACTGCAACATTCCGCGGAGCGTCAGTACCACGTGGTATGTTTACAAGTGAATACGCATGCGCTGTATCTGTCAAGATGACAATGCGGGGAAACGAAATCGTTCTCGAACTCATCGAGCTATATCGATCGAAGATCGCATAGGATGTCCGTCCTTCTTTCTCTTTGCAGTAAATAATTTCGCATTCTCCTCTTTTTTCTCCTCTTACTTTTCGATAAACTCATTAACATAAACAGATACGCGGCTATCATCATAACCTCATAAGGCGATATATTTTCGCGACGT